>JAOXYA010493248.1:0-15159 GCA_028565675.1 Sorex palustris | reverse complement strand
TATGCCAAACACAGTAACAACAAGTCTCACAATGGAGACATTACTGGGCCCGCTCAAGCAAATCGATGAATAACGGGGAAGACAGTGCTATAGTGCTTGCAGACTGAAAAGGGGCTGTCTGCTCCAGTCCACAAGAGGGAAGGTTCAAAGGGTCGATGATGAGCATCTGAGTCCCAGTGACATCATCCACGATGGCATTAGGCTAATTCATGGCTTTTCGTGCTGTCTCTGTGGTCGCCCCGATAAAAACGAGTAAACATGATAACAGTGAGGCTCAGTGACTCCAACTTGAGCCCAATAAAAAAATGTCCATTAGGAAATTATGGTTATATATTTAGAGTAACTAAATTACCCGCCTGTCTCTGCCCCTGGCGGCTCATTTGGAGTCACTCTATAAGGGAACACAATGGGACAGCTGATCCACAATTGAGTTGGGGGCTTGAAAGGGAGGGGAGCTGGGTTCCTTGGGGAGGGAGGTGGGTCCTCTGGTGATGAGGATGGTGGGGCAATTATGTGCACAGGAAACCACCAGTAACAATACTGAATATCACAGAACCTCCATCCATTTTTTAAATTTATTTATGTATGTATGTATTTATTTATTTGCATTCTGGGTCACACCAGGCGATGCTCAGGGGTTACTCCTGGCTCTGCACTTAGGAATCACTCCTGACAGTGCTCGGGGAACCATACGGGATGCTGGAAATTGAACCCGGGTCGGCCGCGTGCAAGGCAAACACCCTACCTGCTGTGCTATCACTCCAGCCCCTTTAAATTCTTTTTCTTTTTTAAAAAATGATGGCACAGGGGCCAGAAACACTGTACAGTAGTCAGGGCACTTGCCTCACACAGGGCCAATCCAGGTTTGATACCAGCACCCCGTATGGTCCCCCAAGCCTGCTAGGAGTGACCCCTGAGCACTGGTGGATATGGTGGGGGGGGGGGAGAGAGAGAGAGAGAGAGAGAGAGAGAGAGAGAGAGAAAGAGAGAGCGGAGGCGGGGGGGTTCCACTCTGGAAAAGCCCCTGTTCCCTCTTGAAGTGCATTCTTCTTTCTCTCCTCCCACATCTAAGTACATTTCTTTTCACAAAAACTGTTATGCTTTTGGGACTGAAGAGATACTACAGTGGGGAGGGCAACTTGCCTTGCACATGGCTGACCCATCATGGTCCCCTGAGCACTGCCAGGAGTAATTCCTGAGAAGAGATCGACCTTGGAGCTAGCAATGGGGAGGTGCTTGCCTTGCACGCAGCCCAGTCTAGGGGTTGCCGTGACCAGGTGAGACTGAGCATCCGTCCCCGCCGAGGGCTTCTGTCGGCAGCCACAGCCAGCCGGGACCTGTGTAGAGAAGCCAGCAAGCTTAGGGAGCCACCAGACACATGAGCCAGGGATTGTTCTGATCTTGACACGCATGAGAACTATCACTCCCTGGACAAACACAGCGCACGTGTGCACCTCACTCTAACCCTCCCCAGCCCCGAGAGGGAAATCCTGGCTCTCTCCTAGGCTGGGATTAATCAAGACAGTCTCCTTTCAAAGGCCACATCTTCCAGCCAGGTCAGAGTGCTCCTGTTTTTCCTGACCTATAAAGTCATTAACATCTTTGTGTGAATAGGCAGTCTCCACTGCATTTCTGCTCCTCTTTCACCTGGAATCTGGGACTGGGCCTATTTCTGCCACCCAGCTCCTATCCTAAACCACCTCTCATCTGTCTCTGTCTCACTGAAATACAAGTTTCCTTTGGAACGCTAATGGATGCTAATGGATTTAATTCCTCTGCGGGATAGAGTTTCGTTCATTCATTGAGTAAACAGTCATTGAAAACGTATTATATAATACTTCCAGAAGACCAACACTTGGTTTTTGTTTTTGGGTTTTTGGTTTTTGCAGACCACACACAGCAGTGCTCAGGCGCTATTCCCAGTTCTATGCTTGTGGGGGCTAAAGGGAGTTGCTTCCTGCAGTGCTCAGGGACTCAGTCATTGCTGGAGATCAAACCTTGGCCTCCCCCAAGCAAAGATGTGCTCCGACCCCTTTGAACCATCTATCTACCCGGCTGGACGAAAACCAATGCTCTCATTCAAAGAGTCAATGAAGCTGCCTTTGTTAGGATGCACTTAGCCAGAGAACTGCCATGACAGGCTCTCAGTAACTTAGGCCTCTTCTAGGAACAAGAAAAGCAGAAAAAACAGATGCTTCTGTCAGAGATTACATCCCTGGAATCAGATTAAGTCTCTGGAATGTAACTGTCAGGGAGGTGGGCTGGATGTTGCTGGCCAAAACAACAACAAAAATATACTCTGTAGGTAATAGAAATTTGCTGAGTAATGCTGACTTGTGAAAATGTAAGTATAAGAACTTACTGAACCTAGTGCTTGGGGTCTTTGTTGAACCTAGTGCTTGGGGTCTTTGCCGCTGCTGTCAGGCAGATACTTGGATCCCAGCTAGCTGGAACAATAAATCTCGCTATGCGATTGGCATTATTGGCTCTGTTCTCTGTCGTTGAGGGTGGTCAACTCCAGACTCTAACACCCTTTTTTTTTAAAGTTTATGGTATAGTAACCCTTTTTATTTATTCATTTTATTTTTTTTTCTCTTTGGGTCACACCAGCAATGCTCAGGAATTACTCCTGGTGGTGCTGGCGGGACCATATGGAATACCAGGAATTGAAGCTGGGTCGGCCACATGCAAGGCAAAAAACCCTACCTGTTGTACTACCACTCTGGCCCGGAAGCTGCCTTTTAAAGATGTATTTGTTGATTTATCTCTTGAAATGTCAGGCCCCGTGAGCTGCAACGCAACTCAGGATCGGGGTCCCACACACATTACCCCCTGCACACACTCCACTGAAGCTGCTTCTGTTGTCAGCATCAGAAACCACTTGAACAAGTGAGGTCTGCGTGACAACTCTCAGTGAACCAAGCTCGTTCAGAACACACAACAGCCCAGTGAAACGGTGGCTGATCATGTCATTTCTGCTTCATAGATGAGGAGAGTGAAGCACAGTCACTAGTAAATATTCAGACCATGGTGTGAGGTCAAAACTACTTGCTGTGCTATTTGGTGCTGAATTAGCAATCTCAGGGAGAGCCACACCCCATTCATTGTGATGACCTGGTGGCCAGGTCATCCCTGGCTCAGGCAGGCTGCCATGGAAAGACCACATTCCCCCCACCTCCTGATCCTTGTTCTAGAGTCTGCGACTTCAAAGACCCGGGGGAGTAGGAGCTGAATTTCAAGATTCATCTTGAGGAACCAGAAAGGAAATCCCACGGCAGCAATGGAGAGAAGATGGGGCTTCCTGCCTCGCTCCCACTGTGAGAATAAAGCCTGCTGGCAAGGACCTCCAGGTCCCTGTCTGCTGCCCAGAGAACAAAAAGGAAGTGAGGATGAAAGGAGGGGAGGGGAGGCAGCGGGATCCTTTCTAGGCCACTGAATCACTCACCTCCTCTTCCAAATAACCCCTCTTCAGGACAGGGGTTTGCTAGAGAGGAGCAAGGCGAAACACTCAAGAAGGAAGAGCAGTCAGCTCACAGGCTACTGAAGAAGACAGAAACTTGAAACAGCCATAAGGAAGGAAGTGGCACAGCCCTTACTCTCAGAGACCCTTGAAGAATGGGGCTTCTTCACTTGGCACAGGGGTGAGGAGGCCCCTTTAAGTGCAAAAAATTCCTGCCCATTACATAACTCCTGTGGGCTCAGCAATGCCCCTACAGCTGGCATAGGGAGCACCGACCCCAAACTCAGCCTTTTCAAAGATAAAATATAAACTTATTCGATTGAGATGGGTATTACCAATAAAGTACCATCGCATCTTTCATTTTGGAGATTAATTTTGTAAAGAAGAAACAGGGTTTGTAAGGAAACTGTGTGAGCCTGCATTCTCTCTTGTGTGTGTGTGTATCTGAGAGGACTTGGGTCTACATATGTATGCATGTGTGTATGCATGTGTGTGCATGTGAGTGTGTGTGTGGTCTTCTCAGGGGAGTCAGGTTCCTCCACATCCCAGAGATGTGACGTGAGATTCACTGGTGTATCTCAAGGGACCTCATCTGGGTAATGGAGGTGCTCTGGGCGGAGGATATACCCTGTGCAGGGATCCAACCTGTACCCCTGACTGCCACCACAGGCTGGAGCCCATGCTCTGGAATAGCCAGTTGGAAATTGGATAGATGGATGGATGGATGGATGGATGGATGGATGGATGGATGGGTGGATGGGTGGCAGATGGACTAATGGACAGATGGATAGATGAATGGATAGATAGGTGGATGGGTAGACAGGTGGATTAATGAATGGATGGATGGTGGATGAATGGGTGGGCGGATGGATGGATGAATGGATGTGTGGATGGATGGGTGGACGAATAAGTGGGTGAGTGGGTATATGGATGGGTGAGTAGATGGGTGGATGGAGCGATCCACATTATTGAGTATTAGGTATCAGAAGTGTTTGGGATCATTATTTACCAGCTTTATCATGGTGTGTGTGTGTGTGTGTGTGTGTGTGTGTGTGTGATTGAACTCTTGGACTAAGACACAGTACAGCAGGTTAGGTACTTGCTTTGAATGCACCCAACCCCAGTTTTGTTGTTGTCATTGTTTTATTTTGTTCCACTTTTATGCCAGACCCAGCAGTGCTCAGAGCTTACTCCTAGCTTGAGAGAACCATATGGGATGCTGGGGACTGAACCTGGGTTAACTGCATGCAAGCAAATGCCTACCTGCTGTACTATTGCTTAACCCCAGTTTTATCCCCAGTATCACATCTGGTTCCCAGAGCACTGCCAGGAGTAGCCCCTGAACTGAGTCAGGAATAGCCGCTGAGCACCCTCAGGTGTCTTCCAAACTGTCCCCCCAAAAAGAAAGAACTCTAGTTTATATCAAAGTCTAGTCAGATTGGTTTTATAATATGTCATGAATGTTTCCAAGAGCCTACACCCCAGACTTATGTGAGGATTTACAGGCTTTGAAGGATGGAGCTAGGTCGTGGAGAGTGGATTTCCCTACGTGTGCATGATTGTCTGAACATTCCAGTACAGAACATCACCCACCCCATGAGACAAGGCCATGAAAGTCACAATTCATGGAAGGTGCAATGTGCAAGTGAATTGAAAGGTTATACTTGGGGTCGGAGTGGTGGTATAGCAGGAAGGGAAGGCACTTACCTCATACATGACCAATGCAGGTTTAATTCCTGGCACCTCTTACAGTCCTCTGAGCCCTGCCAGGAATGACCTTTGAGCACAGAGCCAAGAGTAAGTCCTGAGCTGGATAAGGTCCGAAAACACCAAAAAAGTTTTTTAAATAAAAAATTAAGCTTATCTTTTTTGCCTTTTCAACAGGTCTGATTATTGGGGGGAAATTCCAAATAATAATTGTGCATCTTTTGTCAAAATAATGAATGTAATCAAAGTAGAGAGAGAGAGTTAAGTGGAAATAATCTGCCTCACAGGCAGAGTGAGGGGTGGAATGGGGGGTATACTTGGGTTCTTGGTGGTGGAAAATGTGCACTGCTGAAGGGATGGGTGTTTGATCATTACATGACCGAGACTTAAACATGAAAGCTTTGTAATTGTTCTCATGGTGATTCAATAAATAAAAAAAATTAAAAATTAAAATTAAGCTTATCTTTTTAAACAAGTAACTTCAAAAGCAATAGCACTTAATGAATTTAAAAACTCTAAATGAATTCACTTTTACTCAACAAGCTCCAAAATGGAAAAATATTGTTTTTAATTTCAAGGAAATCTTCATACCTTGAGATTTTAAGGAGAACAGAAGTATCACTGAGGAAGTTAGAACTACAATTCACAATTTCATAACACCACTTGCTGTAGGTCATTCTAGGTTTCTATTAGTCAGAAGGACCAAGTAGAAATTGGGGTTCATGCCCTGGTTTCTATTTTTTCCGTCCCTTTCAACAAGCCTTCCAGACAACACCCCACCCCCACCCCAAGCCAGGGTGAATGGGGCTGGGTGTGGCGACTCAGCATCTAACTCATCCGCTGCTTTGTTTGGCTGTCCTGGCATAAAGCTTGTAGGTGCCACCATACCAACAGCTGACAAGGGCTCTTCCTGTCTGAAAAGACTCTGCTATTCAACTTGGACCAAAAATATTTGTCATGTTGTAGGCAGTGGATCAACTATGATCACACCAGGCCAGCGGCAGTGCCAGAAACAGATTGAAAGGACCCGCTGGAACAAAGGCTGGATTCATCACTTTCAGCATGGCTGGCTTGTTTCTCCTGGAGGGGGAGAGGAGAGGGTGGACCACAAGGATCAGAAAACAGAAGCTTCGAGATCAGAAAAATAGGACATGGGTAAGGTGCTTGCGTTGCATGTGGCTGACCAGGTTCAATCCCTGGCACCACATAGGGTCGCCCCAAACACCACCCGGAGTGATCCCTGAGCATTGCCGGGTGTGGCCCCCAAAATACATAGAAAAATAATATTTGAATATTCTGAAGGCTTTTCTTGACACACTCATTTGGTCTAAAATAAATTATCATGAAAGGTAAACACACACACACACACACACACACACACACACACACACATCTTATTTATCCAAACTTAGCAAAACGCAAGTTTATGTCAGACATTAAGGAAATACTTAGTGAGCCGCAAAGTGTTGAAAGGACTGAAGACAGAGAACAAAGTCTCTCTGTTCAAGTAGTTTATACTTCTGGAGAGAAGATAAACACAAATAAACTTAGATTCAATGTTCTGGGTAAAAACAATGAGCAGGGGCCATAGAGATGGCTCCAGGGGCTGGCCACAGGCTCCACATGCCAGAGAGTCAGTCCTCAGCACTGAGAGAACCCAGGAGACAGCTGGATATGGACCAAACCCCACAAAACAATCACAGAGGAGAGAAGACAAGTCACAAATTTCTGCTAATGTGTGAGAATCTCTGTGAAAACTCATAACGCATGATAACGCTCTGAGAAAGGTCTTCACTCATGCTACATATATAAATATATATATGTCTTTACACAAGTAAATACAAAAAATGTGAAGAATTTGTATAACAACAGGAAAAATAGAGCACATTTTTTAACTCAGATGTTCATACACAATTACTGAGTGCTTGTGGATGATGCACTCGTGACTAAAAACAGGAAATACAATCCTGAACCTGAGCCAGAAAAATAAAATACACATGCAGATAATTCTATAATCACTGTAATATAGAATCATGGAGACACGAGAACACAGGGAGACGTCAAAAGAGAATTAAACTGGGCTGGGAGGTAGTTTGGCAGTGGCTGGAACACTTGCCTTGCATGTAATAAGGCAATGGGTTCAAACCACTGTCAAGAAAAATAAAAAGAAAGAAAGACGGGCTAGAGAGATAGACAGTGGGAAGGGAATTTGCCTTTCACACAAGTGACCATTCCCGATTTCCCATCTGGTCCCCTGAGTATGGCCAGGAGTGATCCCTGAGTGCAGAGTCAGGAGCTACCACTGTACATCACTGGGTATGGTCCCAGAAGTAAATTCATTTCAAATTAGAGAGAAATTCAGAGAAGTTCTCTTGGAAAACTCCCACCATTTTAATAAAGTCTTTTGGGAAGAGTTGCAGGAAGGTGGGGGGTAGAGTGTTGGGTCACAACCAGCGGTGCTCAGGGACTGTTATGGGTTCTGTGCTCAGGGATCACTCCTGGCAGTGCTAGGGAACCACATGTGGTACTGAGATTTGAACCACAGTCAAGTGCACACAAGGCAGGAACCTTGATCCCTGTATTAACTCTCTGGCTCCAACGACAGTTGTTTTTCAGGGAGTGTATGTAGTCTTCCATACTGTCAGAGCTGCAGAGATGTATGAAATATTATCTGTCAAGAAATGAGATTGAGAGACCCTGTCTTGTTTTTTAAATCATTCGATTAATGGCATATTAAGCCCTGCATTCATGTTGATTTCTCCGATAGATGATTTCGCTTTACTTAAATCAATTTTTCCAAAATTTAATTAGTTGTGGCATCCTTTGACTCTGCTCTTAAACCAACGTTCTTCCTGTTCCAAACCATTGGAACAGCTGTGGCATTCCCTTCCCCAGATCAGATTTCCAACAATTTCAAATTAGTAAACATCACTCAGAATATGAGGCAGGAAATGCATTTTAAATTCCTAATGAATATTTCAGCAACTGAAAAAAATGATTTAATTTCTCCTTCTTTTGTAAACTGCTACTCTTGATGCTTACATTGCTGGGAATTCGTTCTGTGCCATCTCCTTACCTGCGGGACTATAAAAACAACTCAAGGAACAAAGACTTGGAGAGGGAACAAATATCTTTCTAGCAGCTGATCATCTGAATACCTTAAACACTGGTATTCTATCCCAACAGTTATTTAAAATTGCGGTATCAGCTTGCAAACAACTTTTAGAAGAGGAAAATAATATAGGAGTTAAGTGAGTTGCCTTGCATGCGGCCTGTCCTGGTTCTGTCCCTGGCGTCACGTGTGGACCCCCAAGCACCACCTGGGGTCACTTCTGAGCACAGAACCAGGAGTAGCCCCTGAGTACCTCTCGGTGTGATCTCCAAGCCTGGCATTGTAATAATAATAATAGGAACAATAATAATAAAGCAGCAATAACAAATCTAAACATTAGAAGTCTCATTCCTACAAAGGAGAATACAGGTTAAATTTATAGGACTGGTCGGGTTACTATCTCTACAACAGAGTTGTGAAAGGTTCTGGTTTTGCTTGGGCAACAATCCTGTGTGAGCTGAAGACACCTTGGCTGATGCTAGGTTTTCTGACACCTACAGACCACTTCCTGTCTGACAGTTCTCCCAACATGCCCTGCCTTGGTGAAACAGCCAACAGATTAACGAAAACAGACATCAAACAAGGTGTTCCTGATGAAGCGTGCAGGCACACTTTCTAACAGAACTTTGTGTCACAGAGGACCGACCCCAAGCAATGTTTAGAAACTTTTTAACCTGTAACCACCTTGCCTTTTCATTTTGCACAGGATGTTAGAAATTCTGCAGCCAAGGGCTGGAGCAATAGCACAACTGGTAGGGAGTTTGCCTAGCACGCAGCTGACCCGGGTTCGATTCCTAGCATCTCATATGGTCCCCCAGAGCACCGCTAGGGGTAATTCCTGAGTGCAGAGCCAGGAGCAATCCCTGTGCATCGCCAGGTGGACCCAAAAAGAAAAAAAAAATTCTGCAGCCAATTCTAGGTCACGCAGACATTAAAGAAAAGCTAAAGAATGAGAGAGGGGGGCTGGAGTGATAGCATAGTGGGTAGGGCTTTACCTTGCACGAAGCCAACATGGCCAACACAGGTTCGATTCCCAGCATCCCATATGGTCCCCCGAGCACCACCAGGAGCAATTCCTGAGTGCATGAGCCAGGAGTAACCCCTGAGCATAGCTGGGTGTGACCCAAAAAGCAAAAAAAAAAAAAAAAAAATGGGGGAGGGCAATGGGCATCCGAAGTCACCTGCTTATTATTTCCGAATGTTCTGGGTATTCTGGTGGTGGACATTTTTGTTATAAAGTGAAAAAAGACTGTCAAGCATAGGGAAAGGAGGCAATGGAAAAAGGTAAAGGTACAATGGGGGGAAAGAGAAGGTGGCAAGAGAGTAAGAACAGGTAGCAGGCTGCCAAGCACACAGAGCCCAGCAGACACCTCGTCTCCAAGGCTGGTGGAGGAAAGGTGAGGAGAGGAAGAACATAAAGGCATTTTGTTCCGAAGGCTTTATTTAGCTCAGGAAGCAGGGGAAACCCACGATTTATTCAGTGGGAGATAAAGGAGACTGTTGGGGAGGAAGATCTCCGTAAGAAAGAGTGTGAGGAGCAAGAAGGGAAAAGGAGAGAAACACAAGCGTGAAGGCTTGAATACTCTACCCTCAGCTCAGCGAGATGGGGATATTTGACACAATCCCAGGATGACAGCGGAAGAGAAGTCAGAGGAAGAAGAAGAGTAGATGCTATAGCATTCTGTGGGGGAAACCATATAAACACAAACCCACTTACAGTGAAGACCACAAGGGGGTGGCTGGGATCACAGCAGGAGGAAGGCATGTGGGGAGGACCCAAGGGTCTGATGAAGCCCCTTGGGGTGATAGGTGTGAGGTTGCTCAGAACCAAATGGCAGATGAAATAGTGACATTCCCAGAATCAAAGACCACCCTGCTCCCAGGGAAAAAGACAGGGTTGATGGCCCCCCTGGCCGCCGGAAGCCCCCATGCTTCCTCACATCCATCCCCTGCAGAAAACAGGCCAACCCAAGCACACCCATTCCACTGGCCTTTGTGCCCTTCTCCCCTCCCCCACCCAAGACAACTTAAAAGCCCCCTTAGTCTCTACCCAATCAGAGCTTCATAGAGTTCGGGAGCACACCCCAATAAACTTTCACTCTATTTGTCTCTGTCTCTGTGTGTGCCCGCAGGGTTTGCAAATCTATCCATGGGTATGCTCAGCACATTGATGGTCGATGGTTTTGACTGGATATGGATGAGAGGCAGCGCTTTCTGCACTGCAGATACAGCTCCTGGGGCACGTGGGCTCCGGTGAAGAGTTTTCTCTGTCAGTTTGACTCCACTTTCCATCTGTTCAGTACAACAGATCGTCTCTGCTGAAGGGTACGTGAGTGATCACAGACGCCACCCTGGGTGACACAGGGGAAAAGAACATGATCCCTGGGAAGGCCCGTGTGGGTGCAGCATTTCCCTACCATCAGCCTGGCCCTGTTTGTCTGAGGATGGAGCAGTTCTACCTCGGACTGGTCAACAGGCCTCTTGCAGTCAGCGCAGATCAGATTAAAGCCAAGAGACTAGCCTCATCCATCTCGTACAAACAGGGGAGCCTTTTCCCCCCACCTGTCAGCTCCAAGCCATCCTTGTTTAAACATTCCTCTATGTTTAACCCTTCACAACACAGCTGGGGGAAGTGGTACATGCCTCTCTACACTGAAGCAATAGGACAGCAGGCAGGGAGGTTGCCTTGTGAGGACCAGAGATAATTCCATCCCCAGCAACCTGTTATCCCCCAGAGACCCTGAGTGATCTCTGAGTGCAGAGCCAGGAGTAAGCCCTGGGCATCACCTGGCGTGGTTCCTAGGCAAAAAAATCAAATGAAAGAAAAATGAATCAAATCTTGTGTCTCATACGCACTTTCGTCTTAGTTTTCCAGTATTGTCCTCTGCTCTGGTTCCCTCCTCCTTATTTACCTCTGTAAAGGGTTCAACGTAAATCAAACCCAAGATATTCTGCCTTGAGTATGCTGACCACTTTCTCTTAGACATCTGTGCAATACCTTGAATAATCTCAAAATATTTCCATACTGTATGCAAAGTTACAAGTTATAACATGTTATTCAAGCACATAGAAATCGCATGCAGGATTCTCAAATGTAAAGGTAAGATACTGAGATCACCACCACAGCAAATCCACAGAAGCTGCTTCTGCTCAGTTTACACAGAAACTATTCAACTACACTTTTATTCATAATAATAACAATAATAATAATAGCATTTCCAAACAACTATCTATACTCAGGGCTTACTTCTGTATCTTATTTAAAAACGTTTCATTTCATTCAATGTTCTGATTCACACGAAAACATTCATCTCATAAATGTAAAACTACTTTCTGAATCAAATGTACAAAACTATTACAATGACATAAAAGGAATCCAACATGACAATGGAAAGTCCTTCAACCTCACATTCGAGTCTGATTAGCTGATTTTATTGCCATCTCTTTTGAAGAGAAAGAACTCTACTCAAGAAGGATTTAGACTCCAGCCAGAGTCTATAAACATTTTCTCCTCTCATTTTGTTTTTGAGCTTTAAAAAAAAAATCCCATAAAAACAAATGTGACTCTGGAGTGCAGCTGCCCTTGTTAGCATTCCAGAAATTAAAGCTCTCATCTGCCTGGGTCAGGGACACGCCAGGAACCAGAAAGGCAGTTTCACATGGAGGAGTATCAGCCCGTTTAAAAATAAAACCGGAAAGTGTTCTGATTGGATAAGCCAACTATTTTCCTTTGTGAAATCAAGTAATTGTTCCATGCTAACAAATAGTGAAATACATTGACTTAGAGGAAAGTCGGGGTCCCTTAAATCTGTGATACGCCATGCAAGCTTCTGTGCCTCTAGCTTTGAAATAAGCAATTCAGCAGTTTCGTGTGGTGGTGGAGATGCTGACAATCACTAACGTTTTCCTGGAGGCTGAGTCCCGTACTAGATATTTTCTTTATTTCCCTCCATCTTCCCAACCCCCCTGGAAAACTCTATTCCCCCCACCAGTCTGAGATGAGGATTCTGAAGCCAGGAAGTTTGGGAACTTGCCTAAAAGGGACTTAAGCCCCAGGGCGAGGATTTGAACTCTGGGCCTAGATCTTTTTTCTTTTTTTTTTAATTTTTTAAAAAAATTTATAAAGTAGTTCACAATATTTGATTACATTTAATATTCAAACACCAATCCCACCACCATTGCACCTTCCCACCACCAAATTTGGGATGTTTTCATCCCAAGCCCCAGTCCCTGTTCCAAAGCACAACTGAAATAATGTATTTTGTATTCTCTGCTATGAAAAACCACCGAAAATTCTACAGAAGTATCCATAGAGGAAACAGTGTGAAGATCATTCTATTTTGGCAGAAACCATTAAGACATTCTTTAGGATATCAATAACATGCTGTTAAAGTTTGAGTGATGTGATATATATATATGTGTGTGTGTGTGTGTGTATATATATCTAAAAACATGTATGCATGCATATATATGTATATTTTCCCTCTATGATTTATTGCCTACTACTTGAACCCCAACAAATGTGGTGTGGTACTTATGAAAATGGGTAGGGAGTATCTTATGATGTGTTGTGTGACCACAAATGCAGCCACATGGTCCAGAAATCCATTCACTCATGCGTTGAGGTTCGGTCCATGCATATTGGGAGCAGCCTTGAGAGTGGCAGCGATTGGGTTCTGGGGGTTTTTGGTTGCTGGGGCTGGGTCCCTTGGGGCGGAGAGGGCTCTCATCCGCCCCCCCTCTAGGGTGCCCCGAGTGAAACACTCTGGGCCTAAATCTTGGCAATCTGATTTGGGACATGCTCAGTGATGCTCAGGGCTTACTCCTGGTTCTGTGCTCAGTGATCACTTCCGGAGGTGCTCGGGGGATCAAACAGGGTGACTGAGATCAAACCCAGATCAGCCGTGTGCAGGTAAGCTGTCCTCCCCACTATACTATCTCTTCAACCCAGAGATAAGGATATATTTTCTTGGTTCTCCTCTCCACCCATATGCAGTGCCATGGTCCAGTGACCCTCATTCTTCTCTCTATCCCCCTCACCACATTTGTTTTCTCCTTGGTTCTCTACAAAGAACAAAGGCCCCTATTCCCGTGAGTGGATGGTTAAGAAGCTCCATTAGACCAAGTCTGGCTGCTCCTTATAGGCCCCTTGGGGGTCTAACAGAGAGCTTCACCCCCTCAGCCTATGTAGGCCTCAGGCCATAAATAGGCTCAAGGGCCTCAGTAACCACCTCCCACCCCCACCCTGAGCAAAAGAACTTCTACTCTGGATTTGAAACCCACTTGTTATTATTCACTCATGTGCCCAGCTCTATCCTCAAGGTGAAGAATTTTGTTTCGACAACCCTCCGTCCATCCTGTATCCATTCAAGTCTGAATGTGAACCCTGACCAGTACACTGCACCCTGGGCTCCGGGCTCCCCTCAGGTGCAGATTTGGAAGTTCCAAGTTTCAAGGAATTCCAACCTAATTAGTAGTCCACAGACAAGGAGAAGCCTTCCCTTTCCCTTGGAAAAGAGAAGCTCCAAAAGCCGGAGTGTAGGGAGGCTAATTAGGCCTTTGTCCAACAAAAGTCCTTTCTTGAAATAGGCGGCTTCTCACCCAGATGACAAAAAAAAAGCTATTTCAGTTCAAGACTTTTACTTAATTGGTTTGCACCTTCCAGGGAGGAGGAGGGAAGTCTCCTGGGCTCTCCTAGCATGTACCCCTCCTTCCCAACCCCCCAGTTTTCCACCTCCTCCCCATTACCACCACCCTCGCCCCTAGATAGAATTCTTTGCCTCCCGGCTAAGTTCTTTTGAGATTTATGCACAGCTTTCAAGTCTGCCCCACTGAATTCAATCTAAAAGCTTGGCTCCTCTTGGCTGCAAGCACCTTCCCTGAGGAGGGCAGAGCTTTGGAAACTTGTGCGTGTCAAAGGCAGTTTGTTTACCATTAGAAAGGTCCGGTGGAATTCACAGAGAAGTGATTCTTTTGTCCCTTCTGGCAGGGGCAGAGGGGTGCCAAGGAACCCAAGGAACCCAAGTCACAATAGCCCTTCACCCAGTTTTGGAAAGCAAGACTCACAGCCCCAAAAGTAAGTCCTTGGAAAAAAATTTCTCCACTTTAGAACGTTAACTTCTCATGTAACTACTGGAACTGACTAAACCCACTTAATCTACCAAGCTTCCAATGGATGAAGCAAGTATGGTCTTGTTCAGTGAAACCAACAGTGGCAGAATTTTAGTCCTAAAAATATCCATCATCCCTTCTTTCCAACCCCTGCCCTTTTATCTCCCAGATAATTACTCGGGAGGACCCGAGGGCTCGGATGCCTTTTCTACTTAGTTGCTGGGTGGGTCCAGAAACCCAGAAATTCTCATTTACTTTCAGATATTCAAACTGAAAACTTTGAAGAAGAAAACCTCTGTTGGAAATGCAATCCCATTCAAAGACCAGTAGGAACCAAAGGACAATAGTCCAGCATCTCTTGGTGAGGACAGGATGGCCCTGGCACTGAGCTCCCCTGTTTGGACCCACACCCCCTCCTACTGCAGAGACGGCTCCCTCAGACTGGGAGATTCTGCAGTGTATTCCCATCTGTTGGCTGCCAGTGAAGATCCTGGAAACCAAGATCCATCTTGCAAGTAAACAACTCAAAAGCCAACTGTTCATCATCGTTTCAGATTTGGGGAGCCCTCAGTAGTGCTTAGGGACTATTTCTGGGTATGTGCTCAGCTGTGAGTCCTTATGGTACTTAGGGAACCAGAGGTGTTGCCCCGATGAGACTAAAAGAATCCATATTAAGGCATCAAATTTTTGTGTGCTTCAGCTAACTTGCAACATTGCTTTCTGTAAAACTGTTTGGCTGCTTTGCACCTGGGGGAGAGGGGACTTGGAA
>JAOXYA010493231.1:0-15162 GCA_028565675.1 Sorex palustris | reverse complement strand
GAAATTATTTTTCTACAGACAGAGTATGGCAGGGAAAGGGCTTGCCTTGCATGCAGAGTAAGCCTGAGCTTACTCATATATCAAGAAGTGCTCGATATATGATATTGAGAAGTGCTAAAAAAATTCCCAGTGGCTCTATTCAAAGATTCTTTTTTTGACTCCACAACCTCAATAGAATTTCACACAATGAACCACCCTCTCCCTCTTGAACCATCCTCTTGAACCACAGTGAACCACCCTCTCCCTCTTGCCTCGAATATGGCACTTTTTAAAATCTCAGGGCTAGGACGAAGGAGACGTTACTGGGGCCTGCTCGAGGCAATTGATGAATGACAGGATGACAGTGATACAGCAATACAGTGATCCGAGTATAAAACAATATTGTCACTGCCATTGCCACTGCCCTCCCGTTGTTCATCAATTTGCTCAAGCGGGCCCAGTAACGTCTCCATTGTGAGACTTGTTGTTACTGCGTTTGACATATTGAATACGTCATGGGTAGCTTGCCAGGCTTTGCCATGCGGGCGAGATACTCTTGGTAGTTTGTTGGGCTCTCCGAGAGGGGCAAAGGAATCGAACCTGGCTCAGCCGGGCCAGCTGCACACAAGGCAAACGACCAACATGGCCAACATGAGTTTGATTCCTCCACCCCTCTCAGAGAGCCAGGCAAGCTACCGAGAATATCTTGCCTGCACAGCAAAGCCTGGCAAGCTACCCGTGACGTATTCAATATGCCAAACACAGTGACAATTGTCACAATGGAGATGTTACTGGGCCTGCTCGAGCAAAAAATATTATACTATCAAAAAATAACAATAAATTAATAGAACCTCTAAAAAATTAATTATCAAAAAACATGCAGAAAGTACCGAACATGAATTACTTCTCACAGTATATTATGTGCTTTCTCAGTCTCAGATATTATATACATATTATATTTGTAAATAAAATTCCACATAAATAAAAAAACAAAAAAGGGTGTGTCAGTGATGTATGCAATATGTGAGGCTCTGGGTTGATCCTTGGCACCAAAACAAACAAACAAATATCTGTCTGGCTGGAGAGCTAGTACAAAGGTTAAACACTTGACTTGCTTGGGGCCAATCCAAATTCTATTCCTGGTATTACATATGGTCCCTTATGCACCACCAGGTATGATTCCAGAGCAGAAAAAGGAATGTCCTGAGATCAGCCAGATGTGGCCCAACCCTTCTTCCTACCTCCCCCTGCAAAATTGTTTTTGTCAGTATATAAAAACTATTATGCTGCTTCTGTCTATGGCCAATACCACTCTGAATGGCCTGATTTACAAACATCGTTACACAAACGTTATCTCAAAACTATCCTAAGTGTCACATGCCTCCAGTAATCTCACTTCTTTTCTCTTCTACTCATTTGACCCTGTACTTTCTCTCCCAACTCTTCCCATTGCTGTGCTCTAAATGAGAGCCTCAAGAATTCTTTTTACACAACCCATGCATATAGATCTATAGAATTGAGATACAAATCAAACATCCATTGATAAAATGTTATGTTAATTTTAAAATTACACAAGCCCATGGAATGGTCACAACCCACAGTTTCAGAGTCTAGGCTCTCTACCATCTTTTCATTCGGAATTCTTCTCTATCCCTTTCACTGAGCACATTTTTCCTCCTTTCCTGATTTGATACCAAGCCTTTCACCAAGAACATTGTCTCTCACTTTGCATCTACATCTCCTTCATACAATAGAAATTGGTGAGGGAGGAAATTTTCATTTTTCCATCCTATTGCCTCTCCTAATCACAGTAGTTCACCTTCGTTTAAAGAAAAGGAAATTAATCATAGTCTACAGTCATCCATTCTATCATTCTCCTCTTTATTCTTATCTTGATCACTATCTTTGATTGGTTATTCTTTTTTCTGATTTTTTTACATTTTATTTTCATAAAGTAGCTCACGGTAGTTCATTACAGATAATATTCAAACACCCACCCACCAATGAGCATCTTCCCTCCACAATAAGAGGGAAGTGTGTGAAGGTTGTTGTATTTCATTCTGGGGTCATTTAAGCCTGTATATAAGGGAATACAAGCAAGTATGTTAAAACCAAACATGTGTGCTACTTTAGGTACATCAGTGGGCTAGAGTGTAAGAGGTCTCATGGCCGCAAATGCGGCCATATGCGCCAGCTAGGAAATACTGCCTTGCTCTCTTTTGGAAGCTTTATTTAAGTCTCTGGATCTTGGCCGTTGATGAGATTACATGGCACCGGGGGCAGTTTGTGGGTGTGACTACCAAGCTGCTGGAAAACTGGGGAGCTGGGGGGAGGGGGCCCAGTCCCAATCTGAACAGGCTTGGAGATCTCAGCCATTGGTCCCACATACCTGGGTTCCTCTGCCGGTTTCTTCATAGGCGAAGCTCGTCTGAATGTGTGGAGAGTGGCTTTGAGCATGGCTGTGGCTGGGTTCTGGAGGTTTTTGGCTGCCGGGGTTCTGCTTGGGGCAGGGAGGGAAAGTCAACCTGCCCCTCTCTAAGGTGCCCCGGTGAAGACAGCCTGGTACGGGGGCAGGAGATTCTGCCTGACTGGTTATTCTTTACAGTCAACGCCTTTCTTTCATTTATTAGTTTTTCCACTCAATTCTTATTATCCATATGTAATGATGATTCCAATATTTATGTGGAATGTTGTAAATTCCAACTTTTAATAAACAAAAAATGGTCCATAGACACAGCTGAGTGTTTTTAGGTAGTGCCTTTTTTTTTAATTAAAAGACATGAGCTACCTACCAAGCATGAAAAGACAGAAGAAATGTCTAAGTGAAGGAAATGAATCTAAATAAGTTATATAGTGATGGTGCAACACATTATTGTAGTCCTGTTACCCAAACTACAGTATAAAATTTAAGCTTGGAGCTGGAGGTACCAGAAAGATCATACAGCAGGTAGGGAAGTAGGGTGCTTACCTTGCACAAGGCCAACCTGGGTTCAATCCCCAGTATCTCATATGTTCCCTTGATCCTCACCTGAGCAAAATCCCAGAAGTAAGCCCAGAGCACAACCAACTATGGCTCCTAAATCCAACAATAACAATTGAAAAATAAATCCCAACAATCTACTCTCTTTTTTCTTATTATTTTTAAATAAAATTGAACAACGTTCTTTTAACTTCAAAAAACTAGTTATAACAGGCATTTATGTATTTGACAATGAGAACTGTTGGATTCTTACAGGGCTTAACAGCCCATCCAGATAGTTATGAGAGAAGATTTTCTGCATTTATTGAGAGTCTATTAGTTGCTTCCAACATTTTTGTAGAGATTTTCTATATACATCTGAAAGTGTTCTGTTTGGGGGCCGCACCTGGGCAGTGCTTGGACTTACTCTTGACTTTGCACTCAGGGATCACTCCTGGCAGGGCTTGAACCATAAGGGGTGCCGGGGATTGGACCCAGATCTTTCTTGTGCAAGACATGCACAATTACAAGCACCCTGCTCACTGTACTATCTCTCTGGCCCCTACATCTATAAATTTTGGTGATAATGATTCAATCATACTCTTTTGGGAGCAGTCCCATGATCTAATGACAATCTCCTATTTTTCCTTCAATAAGCTTTTATTGGCTGGAGTGATAGCACAGCAGGTAGGGTGTTTGCCTTGCACGCAGCCAACATGGCCGACCCAAGTTCGATTCCTCCGCCCCTCTCGGAGAGCCCGGCAAGCTACCGAGAGTATCTCGCCTGCACAGCAGAGCCTGGCAAGCTACCCGTGACGTGTTCAATGTGCAAACACAGTAACAACAAAGTCTCACAATGGAGACATTACTGGGCCACTAGAGCAAATCGATGAACAACGGGAGGACAGTGACAGTGAAGTTGCTATCACAACAGAAGCATCACATTTGGTTCAAGTAAAGAAGTCTGATGCTAAGTATATAACAAATATAAAAAATATGAGGACTGGAGTGATAGTACAGTGGATAGGGTGTTTGCCTTGCATGTGGCCGACTTGGGTTTGATTCTCAGCATTCCATACGGTTCCCCCATAATCAGGAGTAATTCCTGAGTGCAAAGCCAGGAGGACCCCTGTGCATTGCCGGGTATGACCCAAAAAGCAAAAATATATATGCTGTCAACTAACAATAATAAAATTGGAATAATATAGCAAAACATGGAAACTGGAATAATTCAGCAAAACGCTGGAAAAAAATGGCTTAGTAATGTTTTGCTGCCTGACTGAGTTATGTCTCTGAGATCATATTTGTAGCACAGAAATGTGTGTATTTTCATTAAGTTATAGCAGCTTCTGTTCTTGCAGTGCCAGGGATCAAACCTAGGACTTCATACATGCCACTGTTCTACTGCTATGCTGCATCCCAGGCAGCCCGGGAAACTGCATGTACTGGGGCTGGAGAGCTAGGACAGTGGGAAGGGAGCTTGCCTCACATGTGGTCCACCCAGGTCGACTCCACACCCCATACAGGCCCCTGAGCACTGTCAGGAGTAATCCCAGAGCACAGAGCCAGAAATAAGCCCTGAGTACATGGCTGGGTTCAGAAGCAAACAAACAAAAAGCAAGTGTTTATGCCTAATTTTGGGGGTGGGGAGTGAAGGCCTTCACAATAGTGCTGGGGGCCAGCCAGGCTACACCTGGTGGTGCTTAAGAAGTCAGATGGCGCCAGGGATCCAACCCTGGGCGTTGTGTGGCCCACCTTCTACGGTTAGGGAAAAAACCCATAGCTGAATCCTTTTGACAGAATTATAGGAGACTTTCTTACTTTTTAAAAAAATCTACATGACTTCAGTAAAATTTTTAGGTTAAACATGGAAATTTTATGGTCAGAAAGTTTTACGCTCAAAAACTGCAAAACTGCCAGGAGTGATCTCTGAGTAGAGAGTCAGAAGCTCTGAGTACCACTGGGTGTGGCCCCCAAACAAAAACAAAACAAAATAAAACCGAGGGCTGGAGTGATAGTACAGTGGGAGGGCGCCTGCCTTGCACGTGGCCCACCCGGTTTGATTCCCAGCATCCCATATGGTCCCCTGAGCAACACCAGGAGTAAGAGGCACCTGAGTGTAGAGGCAGAAGGAACCCCTGTGCATTGCCGGGTGTGACCCAAAAAGCAAAAATAAAATAAAATAAAACAAAACCCTGCAAAAAAAGTTTTACTTGTTTGTTTGAGAAGAATGGGCTTTGGGGCCAGGAAGACCTGGATGGCGGAACACATGCCTAGCTTGCACCAAGCCCTGAGTCTGATCCCTGGCACTGCACAGCTCCCCAAGTACTAGGAAACGTAGACCCTCAGAATACTTACTAATTATGGGTTGAAAACTTGTTTTGCCTGTGTCTGATACCTAGCACATGAGGGTCCCCCAAGTACTGCTAGGTGCTACTCTGAGCACTGAGCTGGGAAGAGTTCCTAAGCACCACTGGGTATGGTCCAGAAACCAAACCAGAAATGTTTTGGATGTACATGGGGGTGGGGGGGAGCGTGGCCACTGGTGGTAACGGGTGTGGTATTGGAGTGAGTAACATGAAAAGTAAATCCCAGGACTTGAAAAAAACAGCTTAAAATGTTAACTGGAATAAAACAAAAAACAGAAAAGACAACCGTACTCAAACCAGCAGTGAGCCGCAAAGCCCTTCACCTTGGCCACGTGGGCCCCTTTGTCAGCGCCATGCACTCTAACTGAGGCAGCCCTCCCAACGCTTGGAAGCAGCACGCGTGTGGGACGACCATGCCACTGATGGGAATGGCTGTGCCCATTTTGAGACGTGGGTCTCCGGGGGTGCCAGCCCCTCCACACATCACGTGGACACTCACGACGTAATCACAGAAGAGGATAAGCGCGCCTCTCCGCACAATCTCCCGGTTGCACATGCCCAGCCTGGCTGCAGCGTCAGAATCCTCCTCGTCTCCGGACAGCTGCGGACTGAGTGTCTTCGTGCTGGACAGACTGCGTCTTCTAGAAGTAAAAGAGCGCATGGACACCATTTCTGGGATGCTCGGGGGCCCGTGAACTGGCGCTGGCAGGCGTGTGTTAATTATTCCTGGCCCTCCATTCCTGCGCTGGGACCAAGCGCATGTGAGCCACAGCGAGGGGCCTGAGCTTTCTCCCCGCCTGGCGGGCTCAGGGGACAGTGGCGAGGTGCATGTTTCTTTCAGGGGGCCCCCATATGAGGTGCCAGCTGCCGCCAGAGCCCTGCGCCCACCCTGCTTTCCCTCAGAAGAGAGATCCCTGAAGCTTTAAGTCTGGTCACAGCACTGACCACAGGGTCACCTCCCAGCTGGCGGATGTGCACCTTGTCTTTGGCTGTGCGCGTAGAGATGCCTCCAAGGCGATGGTGCGCTCCCCTAACTACCTCAGGGTTACAGTGCCCAAGAGGAAACTGCTTTAGAGACGCCATCGGTGACTGGCAGAGATACAGCTGGCCTGCACCTAATGAACAAAGGGCCACAGGAGCCATTCTGCCCCCATGACACTATTTGCTGGCTGAGGATGCATCTTTCTGCACAACAACACTGCATGAGAACATCTGATCCAGCAGGAGCGCCTGAACTCAGACAGGTGTCAAGGTCTACAGTGGGCTACCAGGGAAGTGGTGCCTCCTCCCTGCCTGGGCCACCACGGGGCCTGCAAAGCATCACGGGTGCCTGCCAGCACTCCCAGCGACCCTCTTCAAGAGCGAGATCCAGTTTCAATGGGCCTCCGATATGCCACGGTGCCCATCCTTCTAACTGCGAGGAGCTTGACGCCCTGAAGGGCCTGTTCTCCTAGATTTCCCTTTTATCTTTATGGAATTTAATACAGATAGGTTGTAGTATCCAATAATTACTTCAGACTAGAAAAATATAAAATGCTATAAAGAGGAAAATGATGGGCAGGTGCATGCCTGGATCTGATCCCCACCCTAAGGGGTGGGGGAGAACAAATCATTAATAAAAAGGAAGTGAGTCATGCAAAGCGATTAATACAGCAGGTAAGGTGCTTGTCTTACATGTGGCCTACCCAGGTTCAATCTCCAGCACCCTAGATGGTCCCCCAAGCCCCACCAGGAGTGATCCCAGGACAAAGAGTCAGGAATAAGTACTGAGCACTGCCAAAGACTGACCCAAAAACCAAAGCCAAAAGAAAGTGAAAAAAAGAAGGGGGGACTAGAGAGATGATATATCGGGGCGGGCGTTTGCCTCGCATGCAGCAGACCAGGGTTCGATCCCCAGCATTCTGTATGATCCCCCGAGCACCCCCAGGATTAATTCCCGAGTGTAGCGTCAGGAGTAACGCTCCTCGCTGTGCATCGCTGGGTGTGACCCAAAAAGCAAAATAAAAGCACCCACAAAAATAAATAAAACCATACTGGAAAGAATTCCTAATCTGTAGGCAGCGGAAGATTTACTGGACTCAACATGACAGGATGAAAGGGAAGAGAAAAACAGAAGCCCCCAAACCCCAAATCTCCTGGATTTCATATAAACTTGAAACCTGTTGAGAAGAAACTGCTAAGAGATCAGGGAAGTGGTCCAATGGAACGGGCACGTGCTTGCACGCAGGAGGTCTGGGTGTGATTTCGGACTACACTATCCCGGAACATCAAGACAGGAGCAGCCCCGTAGCAGCACCATGTGTGGCCAGAAAGGAAAGAAGTCATTATGGCTCACGCAAGCGCGGGGCTCTGGGTCAGATCTCTGGTGCCACCCATGCGTCATGCATGTGCCAACAGCACAAAGTGTGTGATGTTTGCTGCACCACAGCAAAAGTGTGTGAGCCCAGCGGGAGTAGATGCCAGCACTGATCGCCACATGTCATCCGATGTGGCGATCTCTCGTCATCCCACCAACAGCATGAGAAGGGGAGGCATACCAGGCTTTGGGGCCATACACAGGCTTCCTCAAGGTCCTATGCCAGGGATAGCTCTGCCAGGACTCTGTGGGGAGACTGGGGAAACCTGCATTGGGATGTTACAAGACAAATGCCTCACCCCTGTGCTACTTCTCCGGAGACACTCTGGGCCCGCCCCACGACAGAACTCACGTCAAGATTAACAGTTTGGCGCTGCATACAGGTCAGCACTGAAGGCACGCACAGCCCAGGATGCAGGCCTGTTAGCGTCGGAACAGCGCACACTGGACTCTAGCGCAGGCTGGCGGGTGTTCTGGCCCAGGCATGATCCTCTCCTGAGCTCGGGCCCCGGAAAGAAAGAGGCCTCGCTCCGCATGGCTCTGCCCATGGCCCACACCCACAGAGTGAATCAGTGAGTCAGCATGGCACCTCCCGGGCACAGGAGCCCCTGGGGAGGAGCCCAGGCACAGGCGCCAAGATCTAGTTATTGATATTATTATTAATAACTAGAAAATATTAATAAAAAATAAAGAATATTAATGAAAATTACAAACAAACTAGGAAAAGAATAGAAAAACCAAGGACAACAAAAAGATGACATTTCACTATAGATGTCTGGCCACTAAAACGAGGAAAATCACTTTGGTGACAGCTGGATAATGGAGAGACAAACCCGTCATGAAATAGATCCTTTCCTTGAGTCTAATAATGCCTCTGGAGAAGTTTGCGCCAAAAATACACGGAGAAGGGGTGAGCTCAAGCTCTCCTACCCGGCACCTGTGCCAGGCTCAGGAATGGCCTGACTGGCCAAGGTTGGAAGTGGGCGTCCTAGGTGCCCCCGCGAGGCAGTGCACTCTGATAAAAGGCCCTGGGAGGCTTGCGCGTCCATGTGGAAGAAGATCTAGCGGCCCAGCATGAGCTCCTCTTACACTGAGGAGAACCCAGGACTGGGAACACAACAGTACTGTGACCCAGAGTGTGAGGCAGACAAATAGCTGTCAGTGGCAGCTTGGCTACCTGCTGGGGTGCAGTGAGTCTGCAGGGCCAAATCAGGAAGGCTTCCTGGAGGAAGGAACCACCAACCAAGAACAGATGGGCTTCCCTAACAACAGAGAGAAAGCGGGAACCTGGCGGTCCAATTTGGAACCACCATGAATCGACAGTCACGCGAGTCGAGCTGAGGATACCACTGCTGTCAGGAACCGGGCACAGGGCATTGCGCGCCCTCCCAACCCCCACCCCCTCCCCACCGCAAGCCTCTGCTTCTCAGCATCTCCCAGAGCCTCTTCCCCCACCTCTGCTGCCCCACTTCACTTTGGAAACTTTCAACACAGCACAGAAGCTGACAGAGTAACCCAGCCGAGCAGCGAGGGACAGTCTTGGCCAGCCTCAGCTCCCTGCTGTGCTCACAACCCAGGACCCAGCCACCACGCGCTCTGCACACACCAAGGAGAACTCGTCTGACAAGAGAGACAGCAGGTTCTGCAGAGCTGACACCCAGAACCCCCAATCCTAACCCTGCTCTCTCCTCCAGCTGCTGCATCCCTGACCCAGAGCCCAGCTGTGCTCTTGGCTCTTAACCAAGGAGCCAGTGGCTCTGCAGAACTGGGGTGTGCTCCCCAGAGAAGGGATGAGTCTGCCTGTTCCTGTTCAGACTGAAGTGAGCTCCCAGGGCCTCCTGAATCCCTGAGCCTCGTCAGGCTGGCTGGCTACCTGCTGAGAGGAGAAGTCGGGGAGGAAAGAAGAAGAAAGGAAGAGGAGAAAGGAGGAGCAGCAAGGAGAAAGGGAAGGGGGAGCAGGAGGAGCTGGAAGAGGTGGCAGGAGGGGTAGGGAAGAGAGGGAGAAACTGCAGGGAGGAATAAGGAAGAGCTCCAGGGAGGAGGGGGAGCTGAGCTGCAGGGAGGGGGAGGGGAGAGGAACTGCAGGGGTGGAAGGAGAACTGCAGGGAGGGGGAGGAGGAGTCGCAGGGAGAGAAAGCAGCAGCTGAAGGGAAGAGAGAAGGAAGGAGCTACAGGAAGGGGAGGAGGGGGAGCTACAGAGAGGAAGGAGGAGCTACATGGAGGAGGGAGGAGTGGCAGGAGGAAGAGAAAGAAGTTGGAGAGAGGGAGGAGGAGCTGCAGGAGAGGGAGGGCGGTACTACAGGAATGGGGAAGAAAGAGGAACTTCAGGGAGAAGGAGTGAGGGGGCGGGAGGCGGAGCAGCAGAAGGGAGAAGTGGGTGACAGAGGGACCCTCTGTCACCCCCACTCCCATGAAAGACAGAAGAGGTGCTCGGCCGCTGCAGCAGTCCTGCACAGGCGCCTGAGGCTAGAGAGGCGATGGGCCTTGAAGAGACTCTGGGTGAGGGCCAGGCGGACAGTGCTCACCGGCAGGGCAGGCCCCGAAGGCCCTCAGCACACAGTACTTCATGGAGCACCAAGTGGGGAGTTTCGAGGGTGGAAACAGTGCCAGCGCCCGAGCTCAAAGCTCACGGCCAGACTTTTCCTGACGGCCTGGTCACCTGGGACCCCGGCCTCACAGGCCGTGCCTGCTCCTTGAGCCCGCTCCCCTGCTGGCTCCCACGCCTTCCAGGAAGGCCACCCTGAGGTCCGGGCCATCAAGGCTGCTCCCTCCACACAGGTGTGAATGTTGGGCGAGAAGAGCCTGGACACTAGGGCCAAGACTGACAACACTGCAAGAAGAGAGGCCACCCCCGGTCAGACACTTCATAAGCCTCCTGAATGATAAAAATAAAACCAAAAAAATCACACAAAGCTTAGAAACGTTGTTAGTAATTCCCTCATGGTCTAAGAATAACCAGAACCATATTCAACTGGTAACGAAGTTAAGGCATTGCGACATGCGTGGGTCTGGAGCGACTGGAGAACCGGCCCCAGCGGGGGACACGGCAGGACCACATGGCAGGTGTCCAGGGCGCAGTGTGGAGTCCGGGAAGAAAAGTGCCCACAGCAGAACCTCCCGGGGTGCGTCAGGAATGGGAGTTGCTGTGCTGGCCCTCCCGCCCCTGGCCCGTACGTGGGGTCGTACTTGGGGGTCTGCTGCACCTCCGCCCACCAGCGGTAATCCGTGTGGCTGACGAGCAGCAGCACCTGGCACCACAGCAGCACGAGCGCTGGGTGTGTGGGCGCCATGGAGCGCACACGCGCCTTCAGGCTCTCCAGCCCATAGAAGCTGCCATCAGTGGCCTCGGCCGTGAAGAGGCGTGTGGCGGCAGCCGTGATCCTCCGGAACATTCCTAGAAACAAAGCAAGGAGACCTGATTAGGGGATGCTGGCAGCTGCCTGCCGCATACCGCTCTGCAGCCGGAGCCACAGAACACACTTGCCTTCCCTTTGCTTTTGTTTTCTGTTGGTTTCTGGGCAATACCCAGCGGTGCTCGGGGCTTTACTCCTGCCTCCGCAGTTAGGGATCATTCCCGGTGGAGCGTGGGGGACCTGTGTGGAGTTGGGGATCAAACCCTTAACCCCCGTCCTGCCCGCCAGCCTTCTCTTCCCTGCTGCGTCCTGGGGCGGCCAGGAACAAGCGTCTGCATACTCCTGCCCCTGTCTGCTGGCCGCCTTGGGTGCTTCAGAGTCCCGAGAGCCTCCGCACAGTGTGGGCAGGCACAGCTTCGTGAGAGGGAGGTGGGCATGAGGCCCGGCATGAAGACATAGCTTGAGCTGCAGCCAGTGTCTCCGGAGGGGCCCTACCCCCGTCCGGAACAGCCCATGAACTCAGGGCTGTTCTAGCCCCTCCACCCGGCCCCTGCTCCACACAGCTAGCGCCCTCACCTCGCCCTGGCTTCACTGCAGGAAGTCAGTGATCCCCTCAACATACCCTCTACATATACCCTATACCCTCAACATATCCTAGCCAGAAACGGAGAGGGGCAGAGCCGGCCACAACACTACAGGCTGCTCCAGATGCTGCCCTCTGGCACTGCCCCTGGGACTCAGGGCGGTGGGCACGGGGATGTGGAAGGTGACATGCAGTTTTGGAAGCTCCTGTATAGCATGTGGGGACGGGCCTGGGGCTGTCTGGGAATGGGGTGAAAACAGCAGCTGCCCCAGAAAAGCACCGAGTAGGTGACGGGCAATGGGGCAGCCCTCGTGGGTCTCTCAGGCACTGCCAGAGCCAGCAGAGAAGTGCACACAATGTGCCAATGCTCCTGCATGCCCGACCTTGATGTCAGATGCAAGATCAAAGCCTGGCTCTGCAGGGCTGCACACCGTGGCCCCTGGGCCCAGTGCCCCCAGAGAAGCTCTGCCCCTTCCCCCTGCAGGCAGAGGGTGTGAGTGGTAAGCGGGAGGGTGTGTGTGTGTGTGTGTGTGTGTGTGTGTGTGTGTGTGTTGTGTGTGTGGTGAGCACAGCCCAACCACGAGTGGTGGAGGAGGGGAGGGGGGGAATGTGTGGGTGGGAGGGTGTATGTGGGTGGGGGAGGAAGGGGAGTGCGGCCCCAGCATGGGGGGGGGGAAGAGAGAGAGAAAGAGAGAGAAAGAGAGTGAGTGAGAGAGAGTGTGTGTGTATGTGTAGGCCCAGCATGGGCGGGAGGGTGTGTGTGTGTGTGTGTGTGTGTGTGTGTGAGAGAGAGAGAGACAGAGAGAGAGAAGAGAGAGGAGAGAGAGAGAACAATGGGACATGAGTCTGCAATGTACAAGTGTATTACCATGGCCTGCAAGAATAGCATAAGCAGTGAGTTAGTAGAAGCAGACTCTGGCTATGATAGTGAAGACCTATTACAGTGGTTTAGAGAGTGGCAGCAGGGAGCTGGTCTAATTGGTTTACTTACATCATTTCATTTGGTCCTCACACAGGGTCTATTAGGAGACATAATAATACAATTCTATTAGGAGTACTTGGAGAAGTTGAGCCTCATCCACTTATCTACCTTGCTTACAGGAGAGCAGGACTAGGATGTTTCCAGAGATCTGCCATGAAAATTAATGAACTAGATGTGTTTTTGGCCAAGAAATTGTTCAACAAGTTTCTGTGATGAGGGAATGGGGACCAGCCCCTGAACCCAGGATGGGGTGAACCCTCTAAAAATGCATTAAACAGACAAATGTCAATCTACAGAAACAGAGAAGCAATCACAATGACTAAGGCAGTCAACTGACTTCTGCATTGTTCTTGTCTCCCGTAGAACATCTGTCAGAGAGCCTGTGCCTGTCCATTTCAGGAAGCATTTATGGAGAATCCATTGTGTCCTCTGATAAGAAGCCTGAAATCTAATCAAGCAAACATGAGCTGAATAAAGAGGTAGACAATGAACAAACCCCAAGATGAAGGAATTCATGAAAGAAACTTGACTGTGAAGGCAAAGCATTTCATCTGGATCTGTTGAGAAGCCACTGGGTGCTCCTTGCTCCAAGGAGAGCTTGTTTTCCCTTGGCACAGTCTGATTAAGAGAAAAGTTTCAGGAAACAGAACAGTCTAGCCCTATATTGGTGATGTTCTTCACACTTGAGCCTGTAGGTGGTGTGGAATTGATCATCTTCCCTTTGTTCAGACAAGCATGGACCCATGATCTATCAGTAACAAATGTATTAAGTCATGAAACTTCCTCAGTCTCCTCAGAAGTTACTCAGTGAACTTCACTTTTTTTTTTGCTTTTTGGGTCACACCTGGCGATGCACAGGGGTTACTCCTGGCTCTGCACTCAGGAATTACTCCCGGCGGTGCTCAGGGGACCATATGGGATGCTGGGAATCAAACCCGAGTCAGTCACGTGCAAGGCAAAAACGCCCTACCCTCTGTACTATCTCTCCAGCCCCGAACTTCACTTTTTACATATGAAGATGTGGAAAGTGGAGCAGCGCTGTACATTTTTCAGTGTCACTCTATGTTATCAGCAGTTTATTTTATTACATATTTTATTTTCATAACCTTTGCTATTGTTTATGGAAGTGACATTGGGAGCACTTTATTATTTAATTTTTAAAAAATTTTATAAAGTAGTTTACAATATTTGATTACGTTTAATATTTAAACACCAATCCCACCACCATTACACCTTCCCAGCACCATATTTCAGGTGTTTCCATCCCAAAACCCATTTCCTGCCCCAAAGAAGAACTGAAATAATATAACATTTCCCTCTAAGGTCGATTGCCTTCTACTCTGAATCCCATCAAATGTGGTGTGGGACTCTTGGAGTATGGGTAGGGTGTGTCCTATGAGGTGTCACATAGCTGTGAATGTGGCTGCATGGTCCAGGAAAAGGTTAGCTCATGAGTGAGGCCTGGCCAGAGCATGTGGAGAGTGTCCATGGTGGTGGTGGAGTTCTGGAGGTTTTCGGCTTCTGGGACTGGGTCCCTTGGGGAGGGATGGGGTCTCACCCACCCCCCTTTCGGGAGCCCAGAGTGAAACAAGCTGGCGCAGGCTCCAGCAGCATGGTTATGGAAGGGTTGTGTTAATGCTCTCTTCCTGGGATAGAAAGGACATGCGATCTCTGGGAGCACTTTACAGCAAGCAATTGACCATTGTTGTGTCCAAATGTTTTAATCTCATGCAAAAAGTAGAAGTGCTGTTTAAATTCTCAGCATTGTCCTCACCTGCTCCCACGGTGAAACAGGAGTTTTGAAGTCCTAACAGTTCTTACTCTCTTCCTCAGGTCACTCCATAGAATCAGATAGCAACTGTATCACCTAAGTCCAGCGTTAACACTGGACATGTTTCAAGTTGGGAGGTGATAGAATCTGACATCTTTAAGAATTCCTTAAAGATTCACTGTTTTTTCCAGTGAATCATCTTGGTTTTATCAATTAGCTATTTAAGCTCCCTTAGTTTGAAGAAATAAAAGTAAGTTTCAAAATATAACCAGGTTACTTGATATTATTCTGTCTAGAGAAAGTATCCATGAGTTGGGAAATTATCCTACAAACAAAATTTTATTTAAGTAAGAAACCTGGGGTCAAACCCAAGGTGGTCATTCCAGCAGTCTAGTTTCCTGACACAGAACTTCAAGTTCTACTGCCTCTTCCTGGGGTGGCTGAGCTGGGAAACTGAACTTGTTCTAATCATAGTGATACTAGGACACTTCATTAGCAAAACTCTGCAGATTGAGGTTGTGGATTCACGTGGTAGGAAGAAGCTTTGGATAAAGTTAGGGTGTTGATGGCAACTTGACTCTAGTTTTGTAATTTGGAACATGAATGGACCCCACTGGGTCTTGGCTTGATTTTATTGTATTTACATGAAGTTAAAAATACCAACCACACAAATCTTGTGGTTGTAAGTCAGACCATATAGCTGCATCTGAAGGGGTTTTTGAGACTAAGTAAGGGCCCTCCCGTTGATCATCGATTTGCTCGAGCGGGCCCAGTAACGTCTCCATTGGAGACTTTGTTGTTACTGTGTCT
>JAOXYA010493200.1:0-15164 GCA_028565675.1 Sorex palustris | reverse complement strand
GAGTTACTCCTGGCAGTGCTCAGGGGACCATATGGGATGCTGGGAATCAAACCCGGGTTGGCCGTGTGCAAGGCAAACGCCCTACCCACTGTACTATTGTTTCAGACCCTAAAAAAAGTATGTTTTAAAAGTCTATGTTTAAAAGTCTATGTACCCAATCTGGGTATGATTCCCACCTCCCATATGGTCCCCAAGTTATGCCAGGAATAATCCTTGAGCACACAGCCAGGAATCAGCCCTAAGCATCACTGGACCTCAAAACAACAACAAAAGTCCAAGTATAGGGGCTGGAACAATAGTCTAATATGTAAGGCATTTGTCTTACGTGTAGCCACCCTGGGTTCAACCCCCAGCATCTCATATGGTCCCCCGAGCCCACTAGGAGTGGTCCCCGAACACAGAGACAGGAATAAGCCCTAAGCATCACTGGGTGTGGCCAACAAGTTAAAATAAAACAAAATCTCAAAAGTATATCCAGTGCCATCTTGGGATGTCCACAGGATAACAACATGTCTTGGCTTTTACCTGGCATAGCTGTCTGCTGGGAGCCTGGACCACTTTCCTCAGAAAGAGGCAGAACCCACCAGGGGCCAAGGCTGGAAGCTTCTTCCAACCTGGGGCCGCTGAGGCTGCTGGAAGAACCGTCTTGATGCGCCAGTCGCAGCCTTTGGAGCGGGGGTGGGGGGCCGGCGTGCAGGCTTACCCCCAGAACCTCAATTTCCACCCCCCAGGGCCCCCCGCAAGCACCTCTGGGAGTTGCCTCCAGCACCTCCAAACCCACATACATACATAAGAAGAGTGAGCCCTACTCAGGGGGGTGAAGGCTCCCTATCGCCACATCTGGTGAGTTGTTTTCTAGGCTCTTTTGGGGGGGCGCGGGTCACCCCCTGTGATGCTCAGGGGTTCCTTCTGGCTCTGCTCTCAGGAATCATTCCTGGTGGTGCTCGAGGACCCTATGGGATGCCAGGGATTGAATCCAGATTGGCTGCATGCAAGGCAAACATCCCCTCTGCTTTGCTATCACTCCTACTCCCAGTTTTCCAGGCTGTTTGAGGCCACTAAAGTACCCGTGGCTGCCCAGCACACAGTAGGGCTCGTAAATCAGCCTGGCTTTTAGGAGAACGTCTGCTCCATGAGCATTCAGTGAGGGAGTGACCATTCTCAAAAGCACAAGTCACACTCTGACCATGTGTCACAGGCCACTGCGGCAGGAAGTCCCGGGGCCACTTCCCCCCCTCCACACACACACCTCCCCCATCTCATCCCCCCGGTCCCCCGCTCCGTCAGGACCACCACACATGAGTCTCCTCCACCTACGAATCTTCTCTGGAACTTGCTCCTAATCAGGACTGAAAGCAACAAGGTCCTGATTTCCATATTATTAGAAAGAGGTGGAGCGCCCCATAAATGATTCAAGACGTGTCAATCAAGTGACAATACACACGAGGCATTTGTTTATTTTTCTCTCTCCTGACTGCCTGGCTTTGTTCCTGCCTTCCCTCCTGGGGTGGGGGGGGCTGCATCTCGGGGCCTCCTTGTCTCTTTGAAGCAAGGTGACTATTTTATTCATTCCCCGGAATTGAACAAAACCTGCGAAGGGGAAGAATCCAGGCTGGCGTCTCAGAGGAAGGAGTCTGGGGAATTTGAAGGAGAGCTGAGGACTCCATGAAGTTCCAGAAGATTCTGGCTCTTCTTCTCAGCGGATTTAGTGCTGGGGACGCAGCAGTGACCAGGACAGAACCTGCTTCTGCCCTCAGGGAGCTGACATTCTAATTGTGACAGTGACCCACTGTGTGTGTGTGTGTGTGTGATTAAGTGTGCGTGTGTGTGTGTGTGTGATTAAGTGTGCGTGTGTGTGTGTGTGTGTGTGTGTGTTTAATCTTCCTGGGCCTCCTTTCTCTCTGCAACTGGTTAGGGACTTAGTTCTTACCTGAACAGAAGGCCCTTGGATTTTAATTTAACTGATTTTAATCAGTTCCCTACAGAGAGAGGGACAGAGAGAAGGTTCAAAAGTTCAAAGGACTGGAGGGCAGACTTGGTTTACAAGAGGTCCACGTTTGATCCCCAAGCACCTCCAAGTGTAAACCCCAAAGAAAGCAAAACCAAAGAGAGAACTTGGCTTTGAGGCCAGGATGGAGCTCAGAGACAGGACACTGGCCTTGTATGTGTGAGGTCCTGGGTTTGATTCCTGGGCATTGCCAAGGAAAGAAAGTGAAAAAATCACATCAATTTCACTGACACAGACAGAGACTTGAGAATGTGCTTCTGGAAAAATCTGAAGTCAGTGCAGTACTTTCTCTCTCTCTGTTGGTGGGACTATAGGTGGTTTGATTCATTTCCTTTGACTATAACTTCTCTGCCCCTGCCCCACTAAAAAGTTAAAAAAAAAAAAGGGTGTGTGTGTGTGTGTGTGTGTGTGTGTGTATAGATTAATATAAAGTTGCTCACTTTGCATGTGGCTGTTTGTGTGTGTGTGTGTGTGTAGATTAATATAAAGTTGCTCACTTTGCATGTGGCTGTTTGGACTCATTCCCTGGTACCTCATATGGTTCTCTATGAGGGTTCCCCTCCAGAAGGGATTCCTGATCTCACTGGTGCCAGGGGCAAGCCCTGAACACCACCATGTGTAGCCCCCAAACCGAAAACAAACTAAAATACTTGTTTTAAACAAAAACTATGCCACGTTGAAACACATTAATCAGATCGCCCCGCACTGTGCTATTTGCACACATATTTAGCTGTGAATTAGCCACATCACAGCCACAGTCATTGGTCCCCAGACATTGGGGTCATGGGGCCCCCGCCCTGTGCTGTCAGCCAGGGCGTCCCCTCGCCCCACGGTGCCGTGAGGGCTTGTGAAACCCAGGCAGGTTGAGTAAGAGCGGCTAGCCCTGGAGACTCCGGCTGTTTATCTGCCTCAAGTTATTTTTATTGGTGTGTAAACTCAGCTCTCTGCCTTGGGAACAGCCTGGAACTGCAGAGAATGCCGCGGCCCTGGGCCGGGGAAGACTGTGGCTGGGATTTTGCCAGGGATCCCTCATCCAGCATCCGACAAAGGGAGCTGCCTGGTCTCCCGGGTATGGAGGGGATGCTGTGGGGGGGCAGGGAGACTGGCGCCTGCCTGGCAGTGGTACCCTGAGCTGGTGCGTGTGACCAGGGTGGAAGCTGCCCTCCAAGTCAATAGGATAAGTCCGGCTGTTCTGTTTCTCGAAACACGGAGAACGCTTTGTTGGTCAGGACTATGGGGTATTAGGCATGGGGAGGTTTGGGGCACACCTGGCGGTACTCAGGGGCTACTCCCAGCTCAGTGCTGGTGGTGCCCGGAGATCCACACCCCTCCTGCCTGCAGACCGTGAACCCCCATTGAACACTCTTGTCCTCCGGTCCAGTGGTTACAGATGTTTAAGGAGCAAAAGAGTAAATCTAACCTGTGTTTATATATTTATATTTTGGCATTTTTGGGTCACACCTGGCGATGCTCAGGGCTGACTCCTGGCTCTGCACTCAGGAATCACTCCTGGTGGTGCTCGGGGGACCGTATGGGATGTGGGGATCGAACCTTGGTCGTCTGCGTGCAGCCTGCTGTCCTATTGCTCTGTTCCATAGCCGGTGTTTAGACTTTGTTCTTGTTTTCGCCTGTCCCCACTCCCCTTCCACCTGTGTCCTCTGTCCCCAAGCAGCTCTTGAAAGCCATGACTTAGCCCGTCTTTCTGACTCTCCCCAAGGGAGACCTAGGGAAGACACCTGTGTGCATCCGTGGGTTAATGAATCTCCCGACTTTTCCTCTTCACATTCTGCTTCGTGCGCATCTAATGTCTTGTCCAACCTCTGAGGAGCCCAGAGAGGGGGACGGGGGAAGTTATTTCTTCCCCCGTCCCCACCTCTGCTGCAGTCTGCCATCTGTCTGCCTGTTCGGCGCGGACCTTCGCTCTCTCTGCCCGAGCCTCCACCTCCCAGAATCCCTGCACCACTCTCCATTCCCAGCACGGCACCCTGGTCTGGGCTGGTCCACCTCCCTTTTGATCGTCTTTTCGTGTAAAATGCCATGAGGTTGTCGCTGATCGCCAAGGAAGTGCCACAGGACATGTCTGACTGTGTGCATGTGAATGAGATGGGAGACCGAGGACTCAAGAGGGTGCTCGGTGACCGGTCACGATGCCCGCAGGTTATTTATCTGGTGGTCTGGCCCAGGAGAGCCAGCAGCCGAGTTTGCACTGGCAGAGACCACTCAGACTAAACACGCCAAGTCATTGAGTTCTGTACCAATTGTTGGGGGAGCCTGAGTGAACTTGGTACCCAAAATACTGCAAAGCCAGGACGGCTGAAATAATACAAGACAAGCTGATGCCCCCGAGAGCTGACCAGGGGCCAGACAGGAAACCCCAACTCACACCAGACTCCGATCCTGGGAGCCAGTCACCCACTTGGCAAATGTGCCTCCGAAGGGTAGAGCGATAGCACAGTGAGTAGGGCGTTTGCCTTGCACATGGCCAACCCGGGTTCAATTCCCAGCATCCCATAGGGTCCCCTGAACACCACCAGGAGTAATTCCTGAGAGCAGAGCCGGGAGTAATCCCTGAGCATCGCTGGGTGTGACCCAAAAAGAAAAAACCAAAAATGCCTCCAACTCTGAGTTCAAAGGCCATATTTGCCACTAGTGGTCCCATGAACTTGGACATGGTCCCTTTCGCTGGTCTGGGCTTCCCCTGTGGAACCAGCCCTCCTGAGAAGGCTCAGAGATAAGAACACATGCCAGCATCCCAGCTGGTGGGCTGAGGGGCTCCCTGAAGCATTGGCTTCCCTCCCCCACGTGCCGTGTAGTTAGCAAGTGCCCTCCACTGCATGCCCAGGTTCTATCTGCTCTTGGTGGCACCGTGGCATCCACAGTCGGCTGCGAGCTACTTAAGGAAAATGAACTTTGCAATCTCTGGCCTTGTCTCCCTGTGCAGCGCCTGGCACGGAGTAGGTGCCCATTAAAGGCTCATTAAATGAGTGAATAAAACCCAAGAAGAGCTTTGTTGCCAGACTGCCCGGGCTGAATGTAGCTGGAGCTAAGAGCCAATAACATTTATTGAGAACTTCCCATGTGCCAGGAATGGATGGTGCCAGGCCCTTTATGGGCATTATCGCTCTCATGAGCCAAGTGGCCCTGTCAGGTGGACACGGGCACCGGACAGGCCGGAACGGCGGATGGGGGGAGGCGCCCCGTGGGCCAGCCGGTCTCAGGGGGCACGGGGTCAAGAGGGTGTGCGAGTCCTTTGCAAAGGTGGGTCTCTTCCCGGGGTGCCGGGAGAGGAGGTGAAGCAGAGTGCAGTTCTCTATCTAGAATGTTCTCTGGAAGCTGGGCAGCCTCCCACTGAGTCTTTCCTTCCTGTCTCCTCCCTGTCCAGACTCGCCCAGCCCGGGCTTTCATGGCTTCAGGCTCCTGGTCACACTGCACAGGCGGGTGCAACAGGTCACACGATCCCAGGGCACAGGCGCGGGGCTGGGCTGGGCCAAGCTGTTCCCGAGGGAGATCTCTGAGTGGGACCCCCAGTGGGTGGGTTTCACCAGCTCCTTGGGCCTTCCTGGCTGGAAAGGATAACCTGCCCTCCGCCCTCCCCCCGGGCTCAAAGGCGAGTCCAGAGTTCTGGTTTGGTTTTACTGTCCTGTCATGTCCTCTGGTTCGTCAGACACTTTACCTCTAGAGAAAGGGAAGATTAAGTGATATGGGGGGAGCCCAGCGCCACCCTCTCTGCCCTCTCGCACCCCACAAGCACCCAGGAACCAGGTACTTTGCAGAGGGTCTGATTACTCTCCTCCACCAGCTGCCCGTCTGCTTTCTGGCAAACGCCAAGAAATTGGCATCAAGCCCCAGTGGATTTTTTACTCCCCCATGTGTCGGAGTTACAGTGAGGCCCTCTGCATCCCCAGGCCTCAGTTTCCCAAGTCCACTCCCCCTCCCCGTCCCCGAGCACTGGGAATATAGGCATTGCCCTTGCACACAGAGGGTGACAGCAGGGCCATGGCTGATGCCAGGCGGCCATCCAGGAAACAGATGTCAGACCTCCTGGGACCCAACAGATGACAGACCTCCTGGGACCCAGCTCCCAGCTCTCCCAGGGGCCTGGACCCAGACACAAGGAACCTCGGGGCTTTTCACACTGCTGCTCTCAGGGCTGTGACAGAAGAGTCAAGTCGAGAGGCTTCCTGTGCCACGGATGGTTCAAAACTCAATGTCTAGCGCAGAGTCGAGGCAAGGCTTAGCAGGGTCCTCTGCTCGGGGACTCCACTGCCAGAAGGGGTCTTGGGCAGGGGCCTGCAGCAAGCTGGCAGGCATGCAGAAGGGGAAAGCTGAAAGAGACCCTTTGCACTGAGTTAACAAACAGCTGATGCGTGGCTCAGCGGTAGAGCACCTGCCTTATAGTCCTAGGATCGTGGGTTCAATTCCCGGCCCCGCTGCACTTGCCAAGGGCCAGTCTGGCAGCATCAGCATTTGGGAGAGCGCTGAATCCTGACTACTAGGTAATCCTAACTAGGTTTGGCATTACCGTTTGGGATGCTGGTGTCTCACCCCAAAGGTGTGTGCCCATGATGAAAGTGTGTCACCTCCACTACATATGTGTGATCTCCCTTCCTGACCCTGCCACCAATCGCTACTTCCAACAGGAAGATGGGGGTGAGAAAAAGGATTTCTCCCTCTGAGCCTTGACTTATATTACAAAATAGTTTTCCCCCGATGCAAATTGAAAAGAAATGGTATAACATCTCTGACTCATGCAGTTATCAAAAATGAGCAAAGTCAGGAGGCAGGGAGAAAGTTCAACAGGCTGCAGGAAGCTTGGGTTCAATCCCCCGGCACCCCATGGCACCCCAAGCACTGACGGATGTGGCCTGAAAACAAAAAAATTAGCAAATAGGGATGCAAGCTTGTGCTGAAATTAATTGTTATTCCTTGCTAATGGGTTAGCTGGTGGGCCTGAAATTCAGGAATATCAAGTCATGCTAAAGAGAGGTACCAGGGTGATAGCCCAGCAGGTAAGGGCTTGCTTTGCACGCAGCTGACCCCGGTTCTGTATCCAGCATCCCTGAGCCCACCAAGAGTGATCCCTTAGTGCAGCGCCAGGAGTAAGCTCTGAGCACCATCAGGTATGGTCCAAAAGCAAATAAACAAAAAAGGTAATACTAAAAATATACATACTCTCTCCTCAGCAAACACTGTAGAGATATATGCCCTCTGGCACCTCCCTGGTGAGACACAGGGATACTCACAACAACATTTATTATTGCTAAGAACACGCGCAGAGAACACCGGCTGCTGTTTCCTGTGACAAGTAGATACAAAAGCGAGTTTATTTGCAAACTAGAATGGACTTAGCAGTTAACGTGGATAAACTAGGTCTCAGCACACAGGAAAATGACAACTCTAAGAGAATAAAGCAAGTTGCAAACTTGAGTCCTCTCATATAAAGTGTTGAAGGACTTTCAGAGTTCAGAGAGAAGCCCGTGGAGATCTGGTCCTCCAGAAAAGCAACAACGTGGTGTCCTCGAAAATGAACAGTCCTGCAACGCTGGGAGTGGAAGAGGGAGGGGTCTAAATCTGGAGTACACCAGTATGTGTGTGTGTGTGTGTGTGAATTTGTGTGTGTGAGTGTGTGAGTGTGTATGTGTGTTTGTGTATGAGTATGTGTATTTGAGTGTGTGTATGTGAGTGTGTGACTGTGTGTGAGTGTGTGTCAGTGTATTTGAGAGTGTGTGTGAGTGTGTTTGTGTATGTGTATGTTTGGGTTATTGTTTCTATGCTGGACAGGAAACTCTGAGACACACACACAAGCCACATGCCCTGCCCCCAACCCCCATCAGATTTCCTGAGCCCCCACTTGACCCAGTTATCTGGTCCTGGAAAACTGTTCTTACAGCTTGTCTTTATCTGACTTGCCTCCAAATTTGCCCAGTTCTATCCCAGGGCCTTTGGGATACAACAATCAGCAGCAAATCTTTAACCCTAAAACTTCCTGTAGGTTTTATCAGTGGAAAGAAACTTGGGAGATATCAGCTCTCTTGAAGGGGCTTTGTAAAACTCTGACTACCCTCCTGGGAACCTAGGGCCAGGCACACATGCAAGGCTATCCAAGAAGGCACTTATCTCTCAAAACCCAGCTGACCTCAGATATGCATAAGCGGAAGCACAGACGAAGGTGAGTGTAAACTGTGTTGTTTGGGAACAATGGTCCAACACACACCTAGGCCTTCAACGAAAGCCTATAGACTCACAGGTTGAAGGCATTTAAGAAAATCTACATGCAAGAAACAGCTGCCCAGGAAGCTAGCTGCTCAGAGACTTCAAAACTCATTCAAGACAAAGAAAAGTTTGAAAAATTAATCTAGAAACGTCATTAAAAAAGCAGATGTTAAAAATAAAACTCCTTTGGGACTAGAGAGGTAGTACAGCAGGTAGGGCGTTCGCCTGGCATACAGCGGGCCGCCCTAATCTGGTCCCCAGCACCTCATGTGGTCTCCGAGCCCTGCCAGAAGTGACTCCTGAGCACACAGCCGAAGTAAGCCCTGAGCACTGCCTGCGTAGGCCCCCAAACCAAAATAAACAAATAAATAAAATAAAATAAAATAAAATCCTTCAGGATGAGAGAAGCCTGATTTCCAAAGTTGCCACATTATATTACTAAAATGATTGTTTTATAAAATATACAAAACAAAGGATTCTTACCTAGCAACTTGGCTCTGCAAGATATTGGATTTACTAGACAAAGACTTTAAACAAGCTATTGAAAATACATACAAAGAACTAAAGAATACCATCTCTAAAGAATGATGGGACAATATGAGATGCATCACCAAATAGAGATATAAATTGTGTAATAAAAAAAAATCAAATGGGAATTCTGGGATTGAGTCGAACACAATAATTGGGATGAAAAATTCAGCAGAAGGATTTAATAGCAAATTTGAGCTGGCAGAAGAAAGAATTAGCAAACTTGAAGACAGGTCAGTTGAGAGTACTGAGATGTCAACTTGGACAACAGAGTGAAGTGAAAGCAAAATTTTGTGTACTGTTAAAATTAAGTTGGTATTAAGGGTCAGAGAGATAGTGCAATGGGCAAGGTGTTTACCTTGCATGTGGCATATGCGGGTTCAATCACCAGCATCCCATGTGCCCCGAGCACTACTAAGAGCCCAGAGTCAGTAGTAACCCTTGAACATCACCAGGTGTGGCCCAAAAAACAAAACAGAAATGAATAAATCAAATAAAATTAAGTTGGTAGTGATCTGAACTAGATAGTTTTAGTTAAGATGTTATTTACAAATATTCAGGGCAACCACTAATAAAATCACTAGGAAATATATAGTAAAATAAACAACAAGGTCATTTAAATAGTGTACACTAGAAACTAATTTAAAAGAAGACAGTAATAAAGAAAAGAAAATATATGTAGAAAACAAGGTGGCAGGCGCAGATGGCTGCGCTGGTGAATTCTGCCTAACATTTAAAGAAAACTTGGGCTCTGTCTTCAGTGGCACTCACACTAAACTTGGAAAGATGCAGAGGTTTGTGTGATCCCCCAGCAAGGACACAGGCAAATTCCCGATGTGTTCCACTACAAGTTCCAGAAATGAAGAAAACCTAACATGGATCCTTCTCAGATTCTTTGAGAGTTTTTTTAAATTATTTTTTATCGGTTGGGTTTTGGCCCGCTACCCAGCAGTGCTCAGGGCTTACTCCTCATTCTGTGCTCAGAGATCACAAGTGGCAGGTCTCATGGAACCCTATGTGGTGTCAGGGATTCCTGGTGCAAGGAAAGTGCCTTCCTCTGGACTATATCTCCAGTCACTATACTTTTTATTTTTTAAATATATTTTAAAATACTTCACAAATGATTTTAGGTGAATATCTTGCCCGCCAAATCAGACAAAGACAGTGAAAGAAAATTACAGACCTGTATCTCCTGTGGATGCAGGTACAAAATTTCTCAAAGAGAGAATCAACTCCAGCAAGATATAAAAAGGGTTCTATACCATGACTAAAAGCTTTGTCTCAGATATGCCTGAATGGTTTAGCACAGGCACCAAAAAAATCAAACAAGGTAATATATCTTATTAATAGAAAAAAGAGTGAAGCCACAGCATTATTCTAGCAGATGCAGAAAGGCTATTTGAAAAATAAAATCCAACATTTTTATTATTCTGTTTCAACATTTTGTTTCACGACTTGAAAAAAATAACGCACTCAAGGGGCCAGAGAGACAGCTCCAAGTGTTAGCCACCTGCTTTGCACGGAAGGGCACCATGTCTAATGCCAATACCGCGTGTGTCCCGGGCACTGCTGAGTGTGGCCCCCAAACCAAATAGCTACATTTTTTTCTTTTAGGGGGGTGGGTTTGGGCCACACCCAGAGGTGCTCAGGGCTAACTCCTGTGTTCAGGGATCACTCCTGGTGGGGCTTGGAACCATATGCAGTTCCAGAGGTTGAAACTCAGGTTGGCTGTGTGCAAGGCAAGTGCCCTATCCACTGTACTATTGCCCCAGTCATTATATATATATATATATGTATACATATATGTACATATGTATACACATATATAATAAAACAAATATATAATACATATGGGGCTGGAGCGATAGCACCGCAGGTAAGGCGTTTGCCTTGCAAGCGGCCAATAAGGCTGACCTGAGTTCAATTCCTCCGCCCCTCTCAGAGAGCCCGGCAAGCTACCTAGAGTATCTCGCCCCATGGCAAAGCCTGGCAAGCTCCCCGTGACGTATTCAACATGCCAAACACAGTAACAATCGTCACAACGGAAATGTTACTGGGCCCGCTTGAGCAAATCCATAAACAACGGGAGGACAGTGACAGTGATTTATCTATCTGTAGAAGAAAGAAAATGACTAAAAATAAGCAGGATACTGTCGGTTCTATTCCATTTAGAATTCTAGTCTGGTATTCTTAAAACCGAGCATTGCTCATATATATAAATTTAGACCAAATTTTCAGCTCAGGCAAGGATCACTGCATCTGTAGGAGAACTAAAAGTGCCCCTGCCACAAACGCTGGCAGAGAGCACCCCAAAAAGAACCTTAAATATTTAAGCTAAATATGGTATCTCGAGGACCAGAAACATAGCATGGGGTTACTGTGCTTGCCGAGCCATGAGGCAGACCCCAGTTCCATCCCTGGCATCCCATAACCCTGTCAAGCACTGCCAAAAGCCCCTGAACATTGCTGGGTGTGGCCCCCAAAGCTCCCAGAGACAAATAGCTTTAGTTCACATTACTAAGTCTCTGGATAGCTCAGGAATGTGGAGGGTCAAAGTTCGGGGGAGCATGAGAAGCGGGATCAGTCTCTGCTGACTCACACACTTGAGCACGCCCCATAAACAAGCTTTCTGTTGTTTTTGTCGCTGCCGTCACTGCACTGGGGGGAGGAGAATGTGGCTCTGGGGGCTGACACCAGGGTCTTACACATGCCGGACAGGCTCTCCACTTGAGCCACGTCCTGGGTGTTGAACCTGGAAAAGATGAAGCCCTACCAGCTGTTACGGGAGTCTCTCAGGCGACCAATCTGTACTTCGCAGCCAGGACTTAACCCAGGATGAAGGAGGGCCCTGTTTCCCAGGAGAAAGGGATGGCAAATTCTGGGACAATCAGACACAATTTTCTACCACAATGCCCTGTTTGCTAACTAGTGTCCCAACAGGTGTAGGAGTGATTCCTGAGCACAAAGCCATGAGTATCCTGAGCACTGCCAGGTGCAGTCGAAAACAAATGGGGGTGGAGACAATGCCAGGGGTAGAGCATGTGGCATGTGCAGGATCCTGAGTCTGAGTGTGACCCTCCACGCCAAAAAAAGAACCCAATGGAGAATCAAGAATTTCCATGATACCGAAATCTCAATTTCCTCCTTATAAAAATAAAAGCGGCCCCCAAGTCCAAGCACTCACAGATCCTCTGCTCTTGCCAGACGCCCTTTGTAACTGGAGGATGCCTTCAGGACTCAACATAAGTGCCACTTTGCCTCAGTTTCCTCTGAGGGCTTGTGCAGTGACACCAGCACACTCAGTGAATTATGGGGGAGATTGATGAAATCATGTCTGTAAAGTTTTCTCATCTGCAAGGATGAAAAGAGCTATAAATACAAAGTCAAAGAGGCAGCCGCTTCAGAAGGCTGCAAGCCTGCGCCTCCTTTGAAATGGAGCCGGGGATCAAAGGAGGGGCCATTTGTTGCCACTGTTCAGAGGCTCCCTCTCACCTGCAGGCACCCCAGGAGGGGCTGCAGGATCCTTAACTGAGGAAAACTGCACCGGTTTCCTGGGACGCCTGGAGCAGAAGACACGAAGAAAGGAGACCACGGAGGGTGGAGGTGGCTCAGCCTCCAACGAAGCAGGCGCTGAGGGCAGAGAGGGAGCACAGACTCCAGTCTGACCGTTGCACTGCATACAGGCCCCCAGCACTGCCAGGACCGACCCCACCCCCCAACCCAAAGCCCAGAAGCGGCCTTGGGTGAGGAAACTCCAACCACAGACAGGCAGGCCCGGCCTCCTGTGTCCGGCCATCGTGTCCGGCGTGTGCAGGCCGCAGTGGTTAGCGGAATAAAATGCTGAACCCTGGCTAAGTTAACCTCCTTAGCCATAAAGGAAAACAGGAGGGAGCAGAATTAAGCTTACGGGAAATAAACCCAATCAAAGCTGAACTGTATCAAAGGGCACTGAAAACATTTCTACTGTGTCACATCCCACGAGCTGGCCAAGAGCCCGGAATTTTCATTACAACTTTTCAAAGAGGGAGAGAAGGAGAAAAATATTTCACAAAACCATTATCAAGGCCCCAACACAGGAGGCCTTGCTGTCCAACCCAAATTTGTGGGAGGTCGGCCTTTCAGGGCGTCAAAAACTCAGCGTGTGGAAGCGGCAGGCCTTCGTGTCGGAGGAGGGGCTTCAATCCACTCCTGCTCTGCACTGAAGTCACGGAGCTTCACAGATCATTAAAGGGTCTGAACCGTGGAGAAAGGAGGGCAGAGTCAAGGAAATAAATCAAAAGTTCCTCTGGGATGCACAAACGTCTACTTGGAACGGGCTTTCAGCACAAATATCCTCCACATTAAACAACAGGGAGGATTTTTCAAAATGAAAGCAGAAAAGAAATTCATGTTGTTATAAGCAATACTCTTCCTTTTTGGTCTTATGGCTATATGGACGATAAAAAATGACTCCTACTGTGAGTGCTGGGGCGGGGTGCAGTGTTTGTGGGGGTGAGGCGACAGGCTGAGTGAGGGACAGTGAAAGAAAACATGTAAAAGTGAACAGAAAGTCAAACAGGAAATGCTTGGGGAGGGGGGGCGCCCACACATAAACAAGTTAAAATGTCCTGTAAGGTTTTAGCAGTAGGCTATGAGGTAGGAGAGTGGCATTAGAAAGTAATTTCTAGCAGAGTTATTCCTTGGCTACAAACAGATAATTTCCCCTCGCCACAGAGAACGGTTTTGCCACCCTGAGGCAGGGCCGAGGTTTGTGAGGAGGCACTGGCAGTCAGAACCAGCAGGGGGAGCACAGTCTGCCGGGCACGGGCAGGGCCAGAAGCGCAGCAGGAAGTGCGACTTCCACATCCCTGACCTTGTGCCCGGGTCACCAATGGTGGATGAGAAGCAGACTGACGGTGAGAACAGCGCCTTGAACGGGCCTGCAGGTTCCAGCCAGAGGGCCGAGGGAGAAAAGCCGACCTGCCCGCACCTCGACTCTGATAGTGGGGGGCTTGAGGGGGACAGGGACGGGGAGGAGATAGGACAGGAGGCATTTGGGGTTTAGGTAAAGCTCAGGAGGAAGAAAATCCAATTTGGAAAATTGACAGCAAGGGTAATGATTTTTATCTCAAGAGCCACCGGGCTGCAGGCTTAACTGCCGGAGAGCCCATTCGGAGGCTGGCCAGAGGCAGAAGCAGCAAGGCAGGAAGGCCATGTGGACTTCAGCAGGTGCCACCCGTTAGGCAGTGCCTCGGGGATCAGGAAGGAGGTTCCTTTTTTAAATTTTTTTTTGCTTTTTGGGTCACACCTGGCAACTCTCAGGGGTTACTCCTGGCTCTGCACTCAGGAATTACTCCTGGCGGTGCTGGGGGGACCATATGGTATGCCAGGGATTGAACCTGGGACAGCTGCGTGCAAAGCAAACACCCTTCCCACTGTGCTATCACTCCGGCCCCAGGGAAGGAGGTTCTTGCGGGGGGGTTGGTGGACTGTGGTGGTGACTATACACAGAGGTCTAGCCCATGCGCCTGACTGTGATGAGGCCAGGGAGTCCGCAGCCCTTTCCTCAAACCCTAACCCAAACACCTGAGGACTCTGGGAACAAGATCTGGGCTAAAATGGCCCACTCAGACCAGGACCGCTCAGTGGAGACAGTGTGTTCCACTAGCGCGAGGCGTGGAATCCGAGGGCCTATTCTCAGCATAACATACAAACCAACCTCATTCAAACAGAGCATGTGTCCATCCCAGGTTCGATCCCTGGCTCCCCCTGAGCCCTACAGGAGCGCAGAGCCAGGAGCCTTGAGCACCAAACAAAAGATGTGCTCATTTCAACACAAAGCCCCGTCCACTCGGGATTGTGGGCTAATGTAGTGCGGCTGTGGGATGACAGACCTCTGACTGGATGGTGCGGACGCCCAAGTCTGCAGACAGCTGACCCCAGAAGCAGGGGGAGGCATGGCAACAAGTCACGACAGGCAGGAGACATGGTACAGGGGAAGGGCACTGGCCTTGCATGTAGCTAACTCAGGCTCAATCCCTGGCACCCGATATGGTCCCCCGAGCCCCAGGAGTAAGCCCTGCACACCACCCGGTGTGGCTGAAGCGGCTTAGCTCAAAACCACCCCCCCCACTGTCCCCTCAAAAAAGGAATGCTTCAAGGCCATTCCTTAGTGAGGGCATCTCAAACCTGGTTCACACTTTTGCAATGTGTCTTATGTTTTGGAATGTTCCAGCCCTCAGTGTCACCTTCCAGAGGCACCCAATCCCCTCAGCTCTAGTCTCTGCCCCTCGATGCCCATTGCCATTTAATGTTTGTGCCACACAGTTCAGCATTTAATGTCATACCAACTCGCACTGTGGTACCTAAAGTGTTGGAGAGAACCCCGAAACAGGGTCCCGGATCCGCTCACATCCCCTCTCAGTCCAGAGTGCCT
>JAOXYA010493195.1:0-15164 GCA_028565675.1 Sorex palustris | reverse complement strand
CACCCTCCTCCATAGGGGCTTCTCTACCCCCCTCTTGGACTCCCACCCTCCTCCCTAGAGACTCCTAGGCGTCTTCCATTTGGGCTCCCACCCTCCTTCCTAGGGGCTCCACACCCTCCTCCCTCGAACTCTCACCCTCCTTCTTCGTGGCTCCTTGGACACTCCCCTCTGGATTCCCACCTGCCTACCCTGGGGTTTCCCTCCCTTCTCATTCGAGAATCCCACTATCCTCCCTAGGGACTCCTTGGAGTACTCCCTCTGGTCTCTCACCCCCCCAACCCCCCACCTTCCTCCCTCAGGAGTCACTCACTGCATGTGTCTATTTTTGCTCATTTTGACTTCAAACTGGAGCGTGGACAGAGCCGAGGAAATGGACGTTCCTCTTCCAGGAAAGTCTTCTTTCTCCAGCCTTGGATCTGTGAAGGCCCCGTGGAAGATTAAAAAGGCGAGATTGCCTGGCTTGTTCCAGAACAGGTAAGGGGCGGGGGTCAAGGGGCCCGCCCCTCCCAGACAGATGGGTACCCCCATCCCTGTCTGTGAACCGCAAGCTCGATCGGGGAGGAACCCCTGAAGTACATCAGCGACACATCAGCGGCCATCGATCGCCTCAGGGAGGTGCTTTAAGCGCTCGCTGCTGCAGAGCAAGTGACCCCAACACTGCAGCTCGGGAGATGGGGCACATTTACGGTCTCAAGACCCAAGGCTTAACTGGGGCTGCTGCTCAGGGTCACTGAAGAGACTGCAAACAAGGATTGTGATCTCCCCCAAAGGTCCCCCCGACTCCAAACTCATTCACTTGCGGGTTTTCGGGACCCAGGTCCCTGTGGTCCAGCACTCTCGCTTTGGCGACTTGATTCATCGAAGCCCAGTAGGAGAGTGGGTCTTTCTTAACCATCTCCCAGAGCGACAGCCCCTCTGTAGGGTGCATTCAGCTGGAGAGGAGGCTTGTCAGGGGCTACTGGTCATACCATGCAGCCCAGAATTAGATATTTGTCCCTCTTCGATGCTGTGTACCCCAAAAGGCTGCAAATGAGATCATGCCTGGCATGTGAGTGAAAAGTGGTCGACCTTAAGTTGAGTTTAGGTTCCTGCTCAGAGGCAGGACCGGGGAGAGTCCTCGTTCAGGGCCCACGTCTAGCTACCTTTGAACCACTCTGACCCCCAGTCTCCTCCTCTCTCCAATGTGGATGACAGCAGTCATTGTTAGGTGAGATGTGATCGGTGTCATAGAGTTGGTACTATGGCTCCTGTTTGTGGGAGACACCCGTGCATTCTTCCAGTTCATAGCATGGATAGGAATATAGGAGCATTCCCTGAGAATGGACACCTTCCTCAGTAAGGGCACCTAGCCCAGCCCCTGGGGAAAAGGAGCAGAGCAGAACCTCGCCTGGGCGAGGGATTAGGGGTGCCTCAGGTGGGCATTCATTGTCCTGCCTGCAGGAGGGACATCCCAGACAAAAAGTCAGTCTTTCTTTTCTTCTTTCCTTCTTTCTTTTCTTTCTTTCTTTCTTTCTTTCTTTCTTTCTTTCTTTCTTGTTGTGCTCAGGGTTTACTCCTGGCTCTGCACTCAAGGGGGTTGTTCCAGGTGGAGCTCAGGGAATCACATGGGGTTCTGTGTTTGAATCGGACTCCATCACATGCAAGGTAAGCACCCTCCTACTGTGCTATCTCTCCAGCCCAGGACACATGCGTTTCCCACCTGAGAAAGAAAATGCACTTTTCTTGTTTCTTTCTCGTGTGTGTGTGTGTGTGTGTGTGTGTGTGTTTATCTTATTTTATGTGCCTGCTAGCTCCAGACCTCTCAGTTCTCTGGACTGGCACAGTCTGGGCCTCCTTATCTGTGCTGCAATGGGTCTTGGGGCCCCTGTATGGAGCCTGAGGAGCTGGTCAGGAGGGAGAGGAAGCAGCTTTCTATGCCTTCATCAGGACCACAGTGCTGGGGGCCAGACATGGGAGACATACTTCTTTCAAAGGGGCCCTGGCACCTAGCAGGTTCTCAGAGTTCTCTCTGCTCTCTGGCCACTGCCGTCAATGGTGTCCCTTTGCAGACACCTACTGCACCTGCCCCCCAGCAACGTGCTCCTCCTGCCTCTGTTCCCAGACATTTCTGGGTCTAGCTGTAGAGCAAATGCCTAAGGCGGCTGGAGGTTCTCTGCTTGTCACAAAACCTTGGGCTTCCAGCCTCTTGCTCCATATGCATCTTCACCCCCAGGACCTGCAGCAGTGACAGCTGGCGTCAAGCCCCAGTCGCAGGCAGTCAGGCCCTGCCACCAGGGGGCAGTGTGGGCCGCTGAGGCTGCTGCTCCAGGCAGGATGGACTATTGCTCAGGCCCTAGGGGATGCTCTGAGCAAGGGGACAGAGCGGGGTGGTGTCCTGAAGTAGCTCTCAGGTGCCAAATGTGAGACATGGGGACCTCAGGTGTCTGCTGCTTATGGGGAGACAGCCAGGGCCCCCGAGGCACAGGCCCAAGCCCACCTGCATCTTCTGAACTTAGCCATGTGGTAGTCTGGGAGGGAAGCTGCTGTTTCTAATACAGACTTTGCCTCCATAGCATGGAGGAGAAGCACTTTTCCCTGTTCCTCCTGGAAGTACAAGTGTAAGCCCTGGATATCGCCTTTGTAACAAAACTTTGTAACTTTGTAACAAAACTCAGGTAGCTTCTGAAGGTGGATGGGGGCAGGCATCAAGGGTCCTCGACACTGGGAGACAGGCCCTCTGGATTGGCTTGGCCACACATTTCTCAGCCCTGAAACTCGGCAGTGCTCATGGGACCCTGACAAATAACTCTTCTCTTGTCCCAAAGGAAGGCACAGCTTTTCTATTTGTCCAAAAGTAAAACACCTAACCACATCATTCTAGCAAACACAGTGACAGAGAAAGCAGGGCTGGGAATGGGATGGAATGTCCACTGGGAAGCTGTAACAGACACCCCAACCTCTCTACCTAAGGCAAACCAAAGAGGGCCCTAGACTAGGCTGTAATAAGCCCTGCATGGAGTCAATGGAGACCACAAGGGGTATCTGGACAACACCCCCTTCCCTCCATGTTGGTCTGCTAGGTGGTGTCAGAAGAGGCAAAGTGGAGCCATAACTCTCCAGTCATAATACTACCACACTGCATAATGAGACCACCCCCCTAATTAGGCCACCCCCCCCCCCGTGGTGCCGGCAGAGGCTGAGTGGGTAGCCAGAGACACAGAATAAAGGAGCAAATCCTGCCTTTTAGGGCACAGAGTGGGAACTAATGCAGACATAGAAACAGACAAGTGAAGGGCAGGATGAAACTTTCTGAGCTGAAGGATGTGTTTATCACCTTGATTGTGCTGATAATGGACCCACAGATGTATATCTGGGTCAAAACCCATCAGAGAGGTTCAGAGTGATAGTACAGAAGGCTGGGTACTTGCTTTGCACATGGCTGACATGAGTTTGATTCCCAGGACCCAGTATGGCTCCCTGAACCTCCCAGGAGCAATCCCTGATCACAGAGCCAGGAGTAAGCCCTGAGCACTGCCAGGTGTGCCCCTTCACACATACACACACACAATACTTCATCAGAGTTTTTATATATTTTTTTTAATTTGAGGGGGGTGGGAGAGAGCGCTTATGGGGCTGGATGTTTGCTTTGCATACAGAAGCTCCCTGTTCCATTCTTGGCACCACATATGATCCCCCAACCACCGCCAGGAGTGACAACACAAAAAATACATTTTTAAAAAAAGAATTTTAAATTGGGTTTCAAGGACATGTGGGACTACAAATATCTGGCATTGGTGTCATCAGAGTTTCAGGAGGAGAGAAAAAGGAAAGGGCTGGGTAGATAAGGTACTCACAGAAATGATGACTATGACTTTCTAATCTCGGCAAGAGACATAAATCTACAGATTCAGGAATTTATTGAATTCCAGAGAAATCTGTGCTATATCGGTGCATATGCTAACCCAGCCCATGTGCTGCTTGTGCCCATGTGGCTGAGCACACATGGCACCTGAGCACCTGTGTTGTCTGCATCCCCTCTCTTGAGATAGTACTTCAGTGCTTCCACATCTAATGCTGGGATGCTCTAATGCTCTCCGCCTTTGGAGAAGCCCGCATTCTCTCTTTGATGTGGGCAGGTAGATTAGGGAAGGACCCCCCCCACACACACACACACATCATGGCAATGAAATTTCTGGGAAGTAATAAAGCCAACCGCCCTACGTCTGACCCATCTTATGAGTACAGAAAGCAAGACCTGATAAGACCTTTTCCAGAAGTCGAACTTGAGGATTCCTCCCTACAGAAAGGGCCTAAAGGAAATTACTAGAGAACCCTCAATTTATTCCTTTAATCTGATTAACCCTCAGCTAGTCCAGACCAGAGAAGGCTGGACCTACCCACTGAGAGAAGATCCAGCAGGAACAACGGTCAAGAAAAGGAGTTTCAAAGAAGACCACTCCAACTCTAACCCTTGGAAACAACCCTAGCAACAGACTCTTACCTAGCCAGAAAGCCCCATGTGGGGCAGCTTGGAAAAACCCTATATAAAAGCCACCTTGAACAAAGGAAGGGCACCCATAGGTTGCCTGAGCCCATGTGCTGCTTGTGCCCATGTGGCACCTGAGTACATGAGTCACCCGCATCTCTCCATGAAAGATGTGTACGTTCATTCTTCCATGTCTAATGCTAGGGTGTGTGTAGGGACTCTCTCTGCCTTTGGAGAAGCCCAAGTTTTCTCTTGGTGTATAATTCTCTCAATTTCTCTCTCTCTTCCCCCTTCTAAAAACCTCCAAATAAAATCTGTTTTGTTTCACTGCTCGTCTACTCCTGAAATTATTTTCTGTGAGGCAGGACAAGAACCGAAGAACCCAGTGACCCTGAGTAAGGCCTAGGACCGACTTTACTTTCCTGTTCCAACCTGAGTCCGTGGCTCTGTGAGAAATTGGGTGGCGGGGATCAACTCCCGTGCCCAGACCAAGCAGACGTCAGGTGTGGCTTGACGGCCACCTGGTAGGGTTGGCGGGGCTCTGGCCATGCCGAGCAGGGGCCCGTCCCAGACTTTAACAGTCCTAGTCTTCCCAGCTGGGTCTTGAGGTGGCAGCGGCAAACAGGGAGAGTCTCTCCTTTCCGCCTTACATAAGTGAGGGCCGACTTCAGCTGCAGGCCCGGCTGACAGAGTGCCCGGTTATGCCGAGAAGCCAGGCTCCCCGTGTCCTTCCCAGCCCCCTCAGGTCCTCTGTTTCTGGCCTCTGCTGGGGATGGGGCAGGGGCTGGGGGGGACAGTCCACCTGCATACAGGGAGTATGGTTCTGGACGCAGGGCCCTGGACCCCAGCGGAGGTTCAGCACTGCCATCCCCCAGCACAGGGGAACAGAATCTTCCCACACAGTGCTGGGGGCTGTGCCTGACCACATAGGGTGTGATGTCGGTGGGTCCTACGGGTGGCTTATGTGAGGCGTGGAGAGGAGAGACAGTCACTTTCCCCCAAACCGCCTCTGCCACCCCAATACCTAGAGTTTTGGGGTTCTTGTCTCGCCTCACAGAAAAGAATTTCAGTGGAGCAGTGAAGTAGAACAGATTTTATTTGGAGGGTTTTGGAGGTGTGAGGGGAGGGAAAGAGAGAGAGAGAGTGTGTGTGTAATGCACTCAAGAGAGAACGTGGGCTTCTCCAAGGGCAGAGAGAGCCCCCTCAGCATTACATAGGAAAGTATATAGATAGGAGGAGACACATGTGCTCGACCACTTGGGCACAAGCAGCACATGGGCTTGGGCAGCATATATGCACACCCTCCCTTTGTTCAAAGTAGCTTTTTTTTTTGCTTTTTGGGGTCACACCTGGCGATGCACAGGGGTTACTCCTGACTCAGGCACACTCAAGAATTACTCCTGGCGGTGCTCAGGGCACCATATGGGATGCTGGGAATCGAACTCAGGTCGGGCGTGTGCAAGGCAAACACCCTACCTGCTGTGCTATTGCTCCAGCCCCTCCAAGTAGCTTTTATAGGTTTTTCCACGCCGCCCCCCCCCCACGTTGGGCTTTCTAGCTAGATAAGAGTCCGTTTCTAGGGTTGTTGCTAAGCAGATAGAGTAGGGAGCCAGTCATCTTTGAAACTCCTTTACTTGACCTTTGTTCCTGCTGGATCTTCTCTCGGAGGGTGGATCCAGCCTTCTCTCGTCTGGGCTAGCTGAGGGTTACTCAGATTAAAGGAAGGAATTGAGAGTTCCCCAGCAATTCCCTTCAGACCCTTTTCTGTAGGGAGGGATCTTCAGGGCCTGCTGCTGGAAAAGGTCTTTTCAGGTCTTTCTGTATCCACAAGGTGGGTCAGACCCAGGACTGGTGGCTTTAAGACTTCCCAGAAATTTCATTGCCATGATGTGGGGGCGACCCTTCCCTAACCTACCTGCCTACATTAAGTGGGGCCGAGGTTTGTGGGGGAGGGTGGGCCAGGAGAGAGTCCAGACAGGCAGTGGATGGAGATGCTGCAGGTAGGTAGGTAGAGGGTCAAGTAAGGGACTGTTGGGAAGTAACAAAACTCAGGTTTCTTAGCCCTGAGACCACATTTTCTTGATAAACATGCCCTGAGCTCTTTGGAGACAAGAAACTGAGGCACAACCCACAAAAGGGTGGGACCCTCAGAAAGGGGGGGGGAGCTACAGGAGAATCTGAGATGATTTAGGCACCTTTGAAAGTAACAGGCTGTCCGCAAAGAGCAGGAGTCACTTTGTTCTCTTTGCCCTGGTGGTACAGCAGGGTGTGGCAACCAGCCTAGCCCACTCCTCAACCGCCCCATCCTGCAACCCATCCAGGTTGCACCACACCCTGCTTGCAATAAAGCTCTTTCCCACCCAGAGCTGGAAGAGCATCCCCCTGAGGCTGAGACCAGGGCTTCCACGCTGACAAGTGGAGACCCTGGGTCTGATCTGGCAGTGGGGCCGACCCACGATGAGATTCCCCTATGTCCACCTCAGATGTGATTCATCCTGAAGGAGGACAGTCTCCACCGGGCACTAGCCACCTTGCAGGAGGAGACCACCATCTCTCTCAACACCGTGGCCAGCATTGAGAGTTTTGTGGCTGAAATTCACAGTGGGATACTGTCTTACAAGCTGTCCAGTCTCTGAAACTGCGGGTCAAAACCTTCGTTGACCTCTAGGAACAGGTGGTTCCGGAATTGATGGAACTGCGAGAGCTGGGGGCCGCCCGGTCACTCTGGAGACAGACCCCATGAGCATGTTGAGGTGGACGCAGCCCCAGCTCCACATTCACCTAGAGAACCTCCTGGCCAGATGTCACTTTGACCCTCGAGAGGCATACTGGATGGCACAGCCAAGAGAAGAGGCCAGCAGCCAGAGCCTAGGCCTTGGCCGGGGTGGTCAGTGGGGGGCCCCTGTTGCGGCTCCTGCGGGGACAGGCCCTGAGGTGGCAGCAGCACAGGGGCTGCTCCCTCCTGTCATGCCATCAGAGTTGCGGAAGAAGAAAAGTGTCTGGGGCTGGAGCGATAGCACAGCAGGTAGGACATTTGCCTTGCACACGGCTGACCCGGGTTTGATTCCCAGCATCTTATATGGTCCCCCGAACACCACCAGGAGTAACCCCTGTGCATCGTCAGGTGTGACCCAAAAAGAAAAAAAAATGTCCTCCGCAGCTGAGCTGGCAGATAAAGTTCTGTCAGATAAAGAAATCTCACATGGAATGTGCTCATTTTCTCCAGTACCTGGTCACTGGGTCTGTCGACAGATTCAATGAAGTATGGAACATTCCAACAGGAGTTTCTCAGGAAAGATTTTTAAGAATCAGGCCCAGGGGAACTTTCTGACGATGGGCGATGTGGTCCTCTGCATGTGCTTCAGTAGAGAAGTATTGGTGATAGGCGCCCAGGATGGAAAGATCAAGGTCTGGAAGTTTCTGACTGAACAGTGCTTAAGAAGATTTGAAAGAGCACATGGTAAGGGCGTCACCTGCCTGAGTTTCTCCAGGGATCCAGTCAGATCCTTAGTGCCTCTTTTGACCAGATGGTTAGAGTTCACGGTTTAAAATCTGGGAAAACCTTGAAAAAAATTCCACGGCCGTTGCTCCTTTGTGAATGATTCCACATTTACACCAGATAGACCTTATGTTATCAGTGCATCCTTTGATGGCACCGTGAAAATCTGGAACATGGAGACCATGGAATGTTCCGGTACCTTTAAGCCCCTGGGCAGTACTGGAGGGGCAGACATCACGTGAGCAGCGTGATCCTTCTCCCTACAAACCCGAGCACTTGGTGGTGTGTAGCAGGTCCAACACAGTGGCCATGGTGACCATGCAGAGCCAGCTGGTCAGTAGCTTCAGCTCTGAGAAGAGAAAGGGCAGGGACTTTGTCTGCTGCACCCGCTCTCCATGCAGGGAGTGGGTCTACTGTGTGGGGAGGACTCTATACTGATTCAGCACCATCAGCAGCAAACTGGAGAGAACGCCCCCAGTGCACAAGAAGGACGTGATCAGCTTCACCTACCACCACAGCAAAGCCTGGTCGTCACCTACAGCACAGACGGGCTCCTCAAGCTCTGGAAACCCTGACTTGACTCTCATTTTTCCAGAGGCTTCAGCAGGTGCTTGAATGACATGCATACACATGTGCTGCTTTCCTCCCATTCCAACCAGCTTTTAAAGCAAATTGTCTTGATCAGGCAAAGAAATATTTTGTTAAAATTTGTGTTTAAGTGGCAAATATTTTTTAACCTTTTTTTCTTTTGCTTTTTGGGTCACACCTGGTGATGTTCAGGGGTCACTCCTGGCTCTGCACTCAGGAATTACCCCTGGTGGTGCTCGGGGGACCATATGGGATGCTGGGAATCAAACACAGGTTGGCCACATGCAAGGCAAACGCCCTACTCACTGTACTATGGCTCCAGCCCCTTAAACTTATTTTTATGGTATTCATTTATATCTCTTAGGGCCACCACATGATGTTTTCAATTAATATTCTACTTAGAGAGTAAAATCCTCATCATTCTAGTGGGGGGTGGGGGGGCGGAATTGAATTCCTGCGATTATTTGAAATGTGCTTCCTGCAGTGAAGCTTGTAAATAAAGATCAATCCCCTCTCCTGCCCCCCAAAAGAAATCTTTGTCATGTCACATTATGATTTTCTCAACCATATTATGATTAAACATCTAAAAACTAAAGACAGAGACTCACCCCAATCCCACAGCTTTGCATGCTAACAGCCCAATGTCACAGCTTCACAACAAATCTCTGAAGAGACACCTAGCCCAGGAAATTCACTGGTGCATGAGCTTTCACACTAAAAAGTCTGGGGCTCACTCCGGGACTCCCCCAAAGCTGCGTGACACCTCCAAATTTCACAATACTGACAACCCAGTAGGAGCACAGCAAGTTAGATGAGAAAGTAGCAGAAATGCCCACTAAGCTCCATAAGCAAAATGAATAACAGAAGATTCGACTAACACCAAAGGGCGCCGTAAATCCTCAGATAATGACTTGAATAATATTGTGAGATATAACAATTTCCACAATTTTTCTTTTATTGATCTATTTTTTGATAATTCCACTTACCATTTTATTGTTATAAGATATAAAATAAGCTATTTTGTGCAGGTTTAGAGAGGGGGTGGGGGTGGGAAACTGGGACGGATGGTGGAGAAAAGGTCACGCTTGTGTTGGGATTAGTGCTACAAGACTGAATGCCCAAAACAATTGATATTTGTAAACCACAGCATTTAAATCAAGCTAGAAAAAAAAATAATAAACCAGTAACAGAGAGATAAGAAAGAAATACCTAATCATTTGGAAATAAAATAACCCAAGGAAGAGAAGTCTCAACAAAGTTTTTAAAATATAATGAACTGGGACTGGAGCCATAGCACAGCGGGTAGGGTGTTTGCCTTGCGTGCGGCTGACCCGGGTTCAATCCCCGGCATCCCATATGGTCCCCCAAGCACCGCCAGGAGTAATTCCTGAGTGCAAAGCCAGGAGTAACCCCTGAGCATTGCTGGGTGTGACCCAAAAAGCAAAAATATAAATAAATAAAATATAATATAACGGACTAAGAATAGGAGACTGCCAGAGAATTAGAGGACATACCTTATATGTGAGATGCTTCTGGCCTTGATGCCTGGCATCAATGGCACCTGAATGCCACCAAGAGTAGCCCAGGTGGCCCCCAGCACCTCTGAATCCAAGAGTCCCATATCACCAGACCAAGCACTGAACCATCAGACCCGCACAGCTGGACTAAGTATAGACAGAGGGAAGTGGCACCATGCCCCCGAGCACTGCTTGGGCACAATCCCTCTCTAAAAAAAAAATTCATTGAACTGGATAAAAATTAAATAGTGCATGCCAAAACTGGTGATAAAGCAGGGTTCTAGGGGAAGTTTTAGTATGTTTTTAGAATGAGGAAAACTCTCAAATCAACCATCTAAGTTCAAATGTTAAGATGCTAGGAATAGAAGGATAAAACAGACTCAATACAAACAGAAGGAAGAAACTAATGATGCAGGCCAGGAATAAGCTCTGAGCACTTCTGGGTATGGCCCCAAAACAAAAGAAGATGAAATACTTCGATGTAAACTTAAAAAATAAAATCCAGGGGCTGGAGCCATAGCACAGTGGCTAGGGTGTTTGCCTTGCACGCAGCCAACCCAGGTTCGATTCCCAGCATCCCACATGGTCCCCTGAGCACTGCCAGGGGTGATTCCTGAGTGCAGAGCCAGGAGTAGCCCCTGTGCATTGCTGGGTGTTACCCAAAAAGAAAAAAAATAATAAAAAAAATAAAATTCAGAATTTGGACATAGTAAACAATGGTAAGCATGGAATCAGGGGACGTGGCTCAGTAGAAGAGCACTTGCTTTGCATGTGTGAGGCTCTGGATTCATTTCCTGACAACACAGGTTCCTGAAACAATGCTGAGAGGGGCCCTGGTGAACTCCAACCATGAGCATGTAGGAAGCAGGCCTTACCCCCCAAACACCTCAAAAAGGAGAAGAACTAGAAGGTACAAAGGCTGAAACACTTGCCTGCATGCATCCCTGCCCCCAACCCTATTTGAATCCCGTCGTTGCTTATGGTCCCCTGAGCATGTCAGGCATGACTCCTGAACACAGGATCAGGTGTGACTCCCTGAGCACTGCCGGGCATGGACCCTCCTTGCCTGCCCCACCCCTCCATTTTTTTAAAGTGAAAAAGACATAAGTCATACTGATAAAAGAAAACAGGAATGAACTGTTGATAAGAACAATGATCTGGATGAGTCTACAGAGAATCTACTATGTGAAAAAGTCCCATCCATAAAGTTTTTATAACATTCCCATATATGTAACATTGTTGAAATGACAAAATTATAAAAGGGGAAAACTAATTAGTGGTGGCCAGGAGCGAAGAAGATGAGGGTGAGAGGGAAGTGGGCGTGGTTCTGTAAGTACCACAGGAAAGGCCCTTGTGGAGCCAAAAGTGTCCTGTCCTGGCTGTAGCAGTGTTGAAAGTAGGTTGTGAAGCTGTCCTATGATTTTGCAAGATGCAACTGGGACTGTGACTCAGTGGTAAAACACATGCCTAACATAGTGGCGCTGGGTTTGATCTAAAGAGAAAGAAGAAAGAAAGAATGAAGGAAGAAATAAGGAAGGAAGGAAGGAAGGAAGGAAAGAAAGTAGGAAAGAAAGAAAGAAAGAAAGAAAGAAAGAAAGAAAGAAAGAAGGAAGGAAGGAAAGAAAGTTTTGCAAGATGTTACCATAGGGAGGAACTGGGTAAAGGGGACAGGAACTTCTGTATTTTTCTTTGCAACTGCACCAGTATCTACAAATATCACCAAAAAATAAAATATTTAAATTATAGGTTTTAAGCTGGGGCATAGCTCAGTGGTTGAATATATACCCCAATGTGTGAGGTCCTGGGTTCTATTCCTAGCAACACACTCTCTCTCTCTCTCTCTCTCTCTCTCACACACACACACACACACACACACACAGAGGGAGAGAGAGAATTTGAGGTACACAGCAGGTACTAATGTGCAGTTTAGATCAGATTGCACAGTGCAATCGCAAATCACACAGACCGTGAAACTGGCATTCACTCCGCTGTTTGTCTAGCAATAAGCTTCTTATCAGCATTTAAAAAAAAAGCGAGATTCCTGCCTGCCTTGGAGACCCCATCAGGAGTGCTAGAGATTCATCCAGATGTGTTGTGGTATTATTTTTTATTATTTTTTAAATTTATTTTTAAAATTTTTATTAGTGAAACACCATGAGGTACAGTTGTAGACTTACATGTGGTGTTATTTTTATTTTATTTATGTATTTGTTTTGGGGGACCATACCAGGCGGTGCTCACTCCTGGCTCCATGCTCAGGAATCATTCCTAGCAGGGCTTGGGGGGACCATACAGGGTGCCAGGGATTGAACCCGGGTTGGCCGCGTGCAAGGCTAGCTCCTTACTTTTTGGGCTATCACTTCAGCCCAGATGTTGTGTATTTAGAACTCTACCACGTTTAAGTCATGCTTTGGGGAATGGCCTTGGGCTTGTAGGCCCCAGTGCTCAATTCTGCCCCTGGTCCCCGGGACTCTGGCCTCTGCTCATGGGCTACTGCTATCTTCCCTTCCGTGTCCCCCCAAAGCTCACCTGTCCTACTTCAGGGTCTCCACATGAGGCTTAGCTGAGGATGGGCCCCCCCTGAGTCCCGAGTGTGGAGAGATACACAGGTTCCCCACAGGGGTCCTCACTTGCATCTGGAACTGGGCTAATCTCTATCTCTCCTGTGACAAGGACAAGCTCTTAAGTCAGACCTCGCTCCCTCCTGGTCACAGTTGCCAAAGAAAGAGATTACGACACCACTCTGCTCTGCATGTTTCCACACATCTGGGGAGTGGGGCTGGCGCTCAGCCTCCAGGAACCTGTTGGGGTGGCTGGGAGCAGCTCTGCTGCACCCCAGGCCTGCAGAGCGACCTCGCCCACTGCCACCCATGCACCCAGTCTGAAACCCGCCTCTGGGTTTCAGAGCCTCAGTGCCCTGGCCTGGGAGCTGCCACGGTTTAGTCCATGGACCCAGCCCGTGTGTGGGGAACAGCCTGCGTGGGCCTGTGGCCAGCCTTACGCCTCTCTCCTCCTGAACCTGCCTCTTAACCCTGGTGCCCTGCAAGGCCCTGCAGCCCAGGGGTCTGGGGTGACTGCTGAAATGACAAGAATCCCCCAAAACACAAATAGGGTCATGCTGGTCCCCATCAAGATTGCACCAGAAGTGTCACCATCTCAATCCAGCAGGTCAGCTACGTGGGCACCTGCGGCATGGACACTGACCGTGCACTCCATCACCACTTCCTCCTCTGTACACACACATATGCCAGATGGGTCTCCAGTCCCCGCAGCACTGCCCACACACTCTGCCTCTGCCTGAGAGGCAGGTTTGCTGGCCCTCTGGGGCCTGTCCTGGTGGAACTGTGCTGGCTGGGGGGGGGGGGGTCACCCCTCAGAGCTGAAACTTTCAAGAAGGCCCAGATGGAGACACTGTGTCAAGATATGGGGGGCCTGCCCTTGGTTCTGATTCTCCTGGAATGTTGACCCTGCACTCCAGGGATTCTCAGGGGACCTTTCTCTTTTTTGTTCCTTCTTTGTCTGCTCTAGAGAGCTGTCTGGGTTCTCTGCTGCCTCCCCTGGGGACCTTCTTCCTCTGCCACCTCCTCCTCACAGGAGGCTGGGGAGGGGCACGCAGTGGGAGGGAGGGGGCTGACATATGTGCTGCCGCTCCCTGGGGAGAGGCCACAGAGGCCAGGGGTCACAGTGGCAGGGCATGAGGCCACCCACTGACCCGAGGGCCTTGCCAGGGCTGCTGACATTTTGGTGACAAAGAAGGGAACTCAATCGAGGAAAATGGTCTCTCATTTTGCTAATGGCAGTCTGTCCATCTGTCAGACACCATCAAGTGACATCTGCACTTGAATACTGAGTTTTCGTCTGATTCCCAAGCCCTCCATAGGGTGTGCCGTCGCGTCTTTGGAATTGTTCCGAAACGTGAAAATGAAAATAGAAGCCGGTAACCAACCTTATTATTGCTCCTTAATTACATAAGAGACTGGCTTCTTGAGTCACTGAGATGTGATTTCTGAATAAAAGGGGCTGTGTTTTTCTTTCTTTCTTTTTCTTTTTTCCCCCCCTTGTCCGTTTCTTTGGGCCACACCCGGCAAGGCTCAGAGACAGTTTCTGACTCTGTGCTTCTGGACCTTGCTGTGTGGAGGGTCAAACCCTGGCCTCCTGCATGCACAGTGCTGTGCTCCGGCCCACGGACCCACTCTGCTCTCTGTGCTGACATTCTTGATGTAACACCAGAAAGATTTCTAACGGCCTTTGCACAGGCTTCGCGTTTGCCCCACTTTGCTCTCGCTGCCGGGGGTAACCCTTCCCTGCGGGTTTTGTGCCCGGCTGAGCTCTTGCTGAGGGCTTTTCTTTTTTCTTTTTTTCCCCGGGAGTTGTGCCTGGGTCTGAGCATCGCCGCTGGGAACGCCCGAGCTCTTCCTGCCCTGCCTCCTGCTCGGAATTCCACAGTCTAAGCAAATATGTTTGGTCTCTTTGGTCTCGCCACTGGGGCCAGGCCCACCACACTGCTGGAGTCCAGAGCGGAGGAAGCGGGAGGCCCGCCGGGGAGGGAATAAACAAGTGGCCTCTTTCTCCCAGACCTGGCCTGGCCTGTGCACACTTGTTGCCCACCAGGGATTCCTCAGGGACCTGAGTGTCCGGTGCAGGCAGCGCTTCCGTGCTGAGAGGGGCAGGCAGGCGGGACACGGGTCTTGAGCTGTGTAGGGACGGGGTGGGGTGATCTCAGCCCAGCCCTTGGACTCTTTTCCTCGGCGGGACTCCTTCAGCAAGTTATTTTCTCACTTTTTTTCCCAGCAGGTAATAGAATCCTGAGAGTCCAGGTTCCAGGAACATGAAAGGCTTTACTTGTTGACGCTGGCCTGCGGCTTCCGTCCACCCTCCCCACACCTTCCAGGACCCACTCTCAGGCCAGCTTCTTGCTCTCCTTCAGAGTATTATTTTTTTTTTAATTTGGGAACACACCCAGTGCCACTTAGGGCTTCCTTCTGACTTCGTACTCAGGAGATCAGAGAGGTGGTGCCGCGTCCAGCGCTGCGGGGCCGAGCCAGGGGAGGGCCGTCAGGGTGAAATCAGCACTCGAGTCACACAGGGTTCCGTC
>JAOXYA010493179.1:0-15165 GCA_028565675.1 Sorex palustris | reverse complement strand
GCTTGCCGGGCTCTCCGAGAGGGGCAGAGGAATCGAACTCGGGTCGGCCATGTTGGCTGCGTGCAAGGCAAACGCCTACCACTGTGCTATCGCCGGCTGCTTTTCCTAGGGAAAGTTGTATTATGGCTGGTGAATTAAATTAATGTCATATTATAGCTGATAAAAAAATGAAGTTTTCAACCATTGCTGCTCAGGATTCTTTCAAGGACTCTGGCATCCACTCAGATTTTTGTTTTTTTTGAAAGGGGGGTCTGAACCACACCCAGAGGTGGTCAGAGTACCATTTGTGGTGTCAGGATCAAACCAGGATTGGCCACATGGAAGGCAAGTGCCTTAATGCTGTTCTATATGTCTCTGCCTACACCCCCTTAACTCCCCCTTTGAATGTCTACTCCAAAAGTAGATAGTCTAGACTATTGCTTTTAAAGGAAGCATTTTCAAAAAACACAGGCAATTGTTTTTTTTTCTAGGTTGCCTTCTCCACAATTGGATTTGGGTCTTTAGCTTTGATTTGCATTTCAGAGGAGAGAGTTTAGGTGGAACTTTGGTGTAGATCTTCCCAGTTTTGATGAATATTGCACATTCATTGACTTAAATGTGCAGTTATCAGCAGTATGGATGGCCCCTGTCAAGCAACAGGAACGCTTATGGTCTTGTTAATTAGGTTTGGGTACAAGCACACATGAGCATTAGAATCTGGAGGAGGAGCTGAGTTTGCACACACTGAAAGCCAAGTTCTGTCTGCCAAAGCCAGATCAGGGCTGGAGGTAGCTGCCATATGTGAAGGCTTTGAACTGGAGAGGATTTGATCTCAGCGAGACAGATGTTGGTTGCTTTACCTAATTATCCATTTTGGAAGCATCTTCAGCCCTGGAACCCTGGACGAAATCCTGTGTTGAAAGGACCCTCCTCTGAGGTCCTCAGGTATCAACGAAGCCTAAGAGCCAGAGGACTGTGGCAATAAGGGCTCCAGCAGTCTGTTTAGCTTATGGCAGGAGAAGGACACACTCCAAAGTCATAATTTATGTCACAGGTCTCCATGACAACCTTCCCTGCTAGGGTGGACATCATGTATAAATATGCATCTTGTAAGTCCTCTTTTTCTATTCCAAATGGCAGCAATTTGAGGTCAGCTTGCTTTACCAGCTGTGTTCTGCAGCTAAACATGAGAACATGGGGACCTATGACTTGTGCTACTCAATTCTCTCATTGAAAACAAACAGCAAATAAATATACACTGAGCTCTCTTCAGAGAGTTGCTGGAACACAGAAGTCAGTGGGATACATCCAGTCCGGTGCTAAGTGGGGCTTGTACCATGTCTACCCCCAATCACAGATCCACAAAGAAGCCTGAGCTCTGGGTACATGGCCTGCAGAACAGAAGGTCTTCATGTGTCCCTTGCAGGGTCCTCATCAGCACATGAAAAAATTTACTTCCCCAGAGAACCTTTCCTGCCTACCTACCCATATCTGATCCTTCTTGGTATTTATCCAAAATGGTTGGCAAGGTACTGCTCACACAAAAGCCTTCCTGTGATTGGAGAGTCTGTTTATAACTTCATAATAGTCCAAACTTGGAAACAACCTGATTGTATTCAGAAGGTGAATGAATTCATAAACTGTGTACAGCTGCACCATGTAATATTATTTCTCAATAAAAAGAAGCTAGCTAGCCAACCACAAAAAGACATGAGGAAACACCTATTGCTAAATGCAATAAGCCAATATAGAAAGGTCACATTCTTTCGGATTCCAACTAGGTGACATTTGGAACCAGAGAGAGCCTGGGAGTTAAAGCATTTGCTTTGTATGTGGTTGACCTGGTCCCATCTTTGGCACCACCTGGCCCACCAACACCAACTACATGACAACATGGCAAAGGTCAAACTCTGGAGACAATCAAGTGACTAGAGGTTGCTAGGTATTATAAAAGGCTGTGGATAGTTGGTGACCAAACTGGAACTAAGTATTTCTCAATTATATGATCAATGTTCACTTGTCACTTATTGTATGTATGTGCTTTTGCTGAACATATTCATAGACCAGCTTACTTCATCTACACAGGATCCTAAAAGATAGCCCTATAGTGATCCCTGTCTAAGAGATGAAGAAACTGAGCTGCCGAGGGTTTACAGCCAAACTCATGTAGCTAATGAGGCCAGGGCAGGACTTGAACCTGGCTATCTGTGTCAGTGTTCACGTTCCAGTTTCAGGTTCCCTGGGCTTTCCCTTTTCATCCACAGTGCCAGGGGGATGAATGATGAAGGGCAAGTGAGGGGAGTGGCAAACCACAACTGATGTTCACAGTCAGAAGTTGATCATCAGGGCTGGACAGATAGTGCAGTGGGTAGGGCATTTGCCTTGCATGCTTCTGACATGGGTTTGATTCCTAGCACCCCATATGATTTTCTGAGCCCCACCAGGAGGGATTCGTAAGCTCAGAACCAGGAGTAAGCCCTGAGCACCAGGTGTGACCTCAAGACAATGCAAACAAAAGTTGGTTATAACTGTCAGAATTAGAATGTCCATTGTCCGAGTATCTGGGATGTGAGAGTAAGGCCCTCACGTGAATATAACACAGAATTGCTTCCACAGATGCTTTGTTTTTGACCCTTTCTGTCTTTCTCTGGTGGCTTGTCCCTGGTGTCTGGAGCCAGCGCTTGATCCTTTGTACTCCGAGCTGAGCAGGCAGTTGCCAGGGACACGTTGTTCTGGAAGTCTCCACCTCCCCCCACCCCACCTCAGCCCTTGCTGTTTAGCCAGTGAAGGACTGGGGTACAACACACACACACACACACACACACACACACACACACACACACACACCATGGGCTGTGCCATTCCACTCCGGACACTCTAATTAGATTCTGGTATTTTGGGCCATTTCTGCCTGAAGCTTCCCCAAATTACTCCCTGAGATTCACCCAAAATACTATTTTTCATCCCAGAATAGCATCTCCCACCTTTACCAACATGCTTTTCTCTTCCCTCTGCCTGGGCTGCCAGCTTCCCCCAAAACCCCACGTGGAAACATTGGTGGGTCTCACAGGTTGGGTGGGGCCCTCATTTACTGAAGAACCACATATGTTGGGGACAGAGATTCTTTCTCAGGCTCATGCTGGGGTGTCTGAGAGGCACAGCACACCCAGCCACCATAAACCCCAAACCTCATGTCACAGAAGAGGCACTGCGGGAGAGGCCGGTGAGCAGGGAGGTTCTTGGAGAGCAGAAATCTCTCCTGCCTCCACATCACATTGAAACAGCTCCACCCTATGGACTGTCCCCTGAGGGGGTGGTCGGGGTTGGGGGTCTAGTACCAAAGGCAGACCCCGGTTTTCCACTGAAGGTGCTTGTGGATTGGCCGCTTCATGGTCACGTGCAGCCTTTCGGCTGGCCTCGGAGTCTCCGTGCCCGGGTCCTGGAAGGCGCTGTCAGCCAGCCTGAAGCACAAAGAGGAACAGCTTGGCCCTTCCCAGGGCTATTTTTAAGGCCAAGGCTTTTTTGGGCCTACAAAACCATGGTGCGGGTGGGCAGCTGGCTTCCTGCTGAGGTGCCAAGAGCAAAGCTAGGGGAGGGGGGAGATTGGACTGGACTAAACCTCAGGGACAGCTGTGGGTGGGCAAGGCCCCAAGTCCCAGCTGTCATGGGGACAGCCCCTCTTGTCATCCCTCACCCCCACTCTGGAATTCAGGAGAGTAGGGGGAGGGGGAGGGATAAACTCAGGTGAGTAAGTTAGGAAGGGGGGAGTTCCATACCCCTCTCCCCACCTTTCAGCCACATATGGATGGATCTGTCTCACCCCAGCATGGGGTGCCAAACTCTGGGGGCCCAGAGAGACAGCCCAGCTGATAGAGTGCGTGTTTGATTGCAGGAGACATCGCATGACCTCTGAGTGCTACGCCTGCTGGCTTAGGGCCCAGAAACAAATCAGAGGACCGACTTTGGAGTAAAACAGACTCTGGGAGAGTTGTCAGACTCTGGGAATACTTTAGTTGAAATTATTAAACTTCTGCAACATCTTTTATTTTTGGGGGGAAGGTGGGGTGTGATTCCAAAATAGACTGTCATTACATCTCAGTAGCTGTACTATGCATAGCCAGTTTCCAATGGGAAATGAGTATCTTTGTTTTTTCGATGATACCTGGTGATACTCAGGGGTTACTCCTGGGACTGTACTCAGGAGTCACTCCTGGCAGTGCTAGGGGACCGTATGGGATGACAGAGATAGAACACAGTTGGCCATGTGCAAAGCGAGTGCCTTACCTACTGTACTCCAGCACCCCCGCTCCTGCCACCTTTTTTTTTTTACCTGGTGATGCTCAGGGTTTACTCCTGCTGCACTCAGGAGAAGGGAATGAATACGTCTGAATTAGAAGGGAAGGAAGGTGTTTTGTCCTTGAGAGTGAGAGACAACTATGTCCAGAGTCAATTCTCACTGTCTATGATGATCTGGTCTTGTTCCTCTCTAAGGTAGAGGACTAGCGACTTCAGATTCATCTGTGCATCTCCCCCCCCCCAAAAAAAAACCAGAATCATGGGGCTGGAGTAATAGTACAGAGGGTTGCCTTGCACACAGTCAACCCAGGATCAATCCCTGATACCCCATTTTCCCCCTGAGCATCCCCAGAAGCAATTTCTGACTGCAGAGCCAGGAGTAACCCCCAAGAATTGCTGGGTGTAACACAGAAACAAAAGCAAAACAAAACCCCAATAAACAAAAAGAAATCAGAACCACATGCACACAATTATGGTCCCAGGGTCCTCCCCAACTTTTCCTCTTCTTTTGATGAAAGGGCTTCCTGGCCATCCCTGATTGAGGAGGAAGAGTTAGCTCTTATGCATAATCTACACCATACACTGGTACAAATTCACCAGTTCAAGGAAGGAAAGAACCACACCCATGATGAGACACAGAACCCCTCACCACAACCCTTCCCTCCACTAAAACAATATCATTTTTAAAAGTTCATTTTTAAAAGCTCATTAGACTTTGAATTTTATTTTTACCTGCTTATTTTGAGCTCTGGAATGCAAACACCATTGATTAAACACACACACACACACACACACACACACACAACAAACTATCTGGATGATTCCAAACAATAATTGAGTTGAGAACCAGGAACAAAGTGCTGTCTCTGTTTGTTTGTTTGTTTATTTGGAGTGCTCAGGGTTTACTCCTGGCTCTGTGCCCAGGGATCACTCCTGGTCAGGCTATATAGGGTCCCCAGGACCAACCTGGGTCATGCAAAGCAAGGCCCTTGCCCCCGGAGCTATCTCTCTGGCCTTGGTCTCTGATTGTAGTGACAAGAGAGTAGCTGGGGACACTGGTGAAACAGGGACTTTGATTCAGAAGTTCTTGGGTGTGGTTCTGGGTCTGAATATGTCACCCAGTTCCTGGGTGACATACGTTTCGCTGTCCTGAGGGGCACCCCCTTGAACAGACACAGTTATTGTGTATTCTTTCATCTTCGGAAAGAGAAAATATTGAAGGTGCCTTAGCAAAGATAGGCATGGGAAACCAAGTAAGCTCCTTTGATTGTAGAACTTTTCTTGTGTGGTCAAAAACTGGTTTCTAGCAGTCTAGAGAGATAGTACAGCAGTTAGAGTTCATGCCTTGCAAGTACCCAATCTGACTTCAACCCCCAGCACTGTATGGTCTTTTGGGCATTACTGGGTGTGGCCCTGGTGGACCCCAAGTACCACCAGTGTGACCTGGCGATCCCAAGCAAAAGCCAAACAGCATTGCTTCCTTGGGCTGAAGCACTGAACCCCTGAGTATTGCTGGGAGTGGTCTCCAAATACCTATAACACCACTCAAGAGGCTAGCACCCCTCAAAATAAAAGAAACTGTTTCAAAGTGTCCTACATAGGTGGGCTAACAACCCCAGTTCACAAAAAAAAAATTTCAAAATCTAGAATATTCTAGAATATTCAGACCAAAGAAATCCTCTAGATGCCAGCCTCCAGTGATTTACCCCTTCTGGCTGATTGTCAGCATCAGCTAACCATTTCTATAAATTCTGACTGCTGGGCCCCAGCCTCTCATACACTTACTGTAAAGAGTCGATTTAAGATCAAACAAGTCTGGAAATTATTGATCCAACCCCCTACCCCCACTCTCATCCCAGTCTCTCCCCTCCTGTCCGTTCACTCCTGCTTCATCAAAGCACAGTGGCCCCTGGAGGGAGTCTCAGTGATAATATTGGTGTTATTCTGCCTTAAGAGCTGAGTTGGTGGGAAAAAAGAACCCCCCTGAGTGACTGGCAGACCTCCAGAGTCTCAGTGACTCGGGGCTCCAGATTTGGGTTATTAAATCTAAGCTAGGTGTTTTAGACTGACAGGCGAAGTTTATGAGATAGCACAGATCACAGCTGGGTATACAGAGAGCTAATAAAAACGGCAGCTTGGCCCAAGCAGAGGAGGAAAGCTTGTGTTTCTCCCCAGAATTCATGGAAGACAGACAAGACCGTCTCTCTCTGTCCCATCACTTCAGGATCTTCTGTCCCAAATCTTATTTTCCATCAAAGACAGAGGACAAGGATTTTTTTGGAGGAAGGTGGTGGTACCGTGGGCACACTCAACTGTGAGCTGTGCTCAGAGCTTCCACCTGACTCTCTGCTCAGTAATCACTCCTGGAGGTGCTTCGAGGACCATACCACCACCCCTGGTGGTGCCAAGGATCAACCTGGGGAGGCTGCATGGAAGGCATGACTTAACCCTATACTATTTCTCCAGCTCCAGGCAAACTTTTTTTTGCCTAATCTGCATTTACTCATTTATTTTATTTTTATAAAGTAGTTCGCAATATTTGATGACATGTAATATTCGAACACCAATTCCACCATCATTGCACCTTCTGACAAATCACAGCCACATCAACCACTGACTACAGGGACTTTCTACAGTCTCTAAGCTGTTTCCCAGGAAAGTCCCACATCCTCCTGAAGTCACATCTGACTCTGCTCACACCAAACATTTGAGGAAGTTGTTGACTGCTTGAAATCAGCCTGATATGCAACATCCTGGCCTGGGAACCCCTACCTTGTCCCAGAGCAAAGGAACTCATCCTTGAGTAGGGTTCCCAGAGTGTACCATCATAATTTATGCCATTTTCTTTAACCAATACTTCTTTAATCATTATAAATAAGCAGCATTAAAAAGTTCAAATGTAACTTGTACCCTGCAATTGTCCCCTGTTACCTGATATACTCACACCTTCCCCCTTCCCTCTGATAATCACCAATTCAGTCTGTTGTTTGTTTTATTTTTGTTTTGTTTTGTTTTATGTTTGTTTTGTTTCATTTTTGCATTTATTTCTTTATTCTTTTCTGTATGGCTTATTTTACAGAATGTAATGGACTTATATCAGAGTGCCATCATTCTATAGCAAATATAACTGGATTCGTCTTTTTTTTTTTTTTTGCTTTTCGGGTCACACCTGGTGATGCTCAGGGGTTACTCCTGGCTCATGCACTCAGGAACTATTCCTGGCGGTGCTCAGGGGACCATATGGGATGCTGGGACTTGAACCCGGGTCGACTGCATGCAACGCAAACGCCCTGCCCATTGTGCTATCACTCCAGCCCTGTAGATTCTTTTTTAGTCAATCATTTGTCCATGATAAAAGTGCTAGGAGTCATGCTGGTTGTTCTAGGGGGGATCGTGTGGAGACTGAACCTAGAGCTCCCACATACAAACATGCCCTTCTGACCTTTGAGCTATCTTCCCAATTCTATGAATGCTTGATTTTCCCATTCAACAAAACTTCAATATTCAATCTTAACTCAGAATATCATTGATCCATTTATTTCCTCCATACAACCCCATATGTATATTTATATTTATAATTTAACACCATTATCTTGTTGGGTAGAAACGAGCGTCTCCATTTTACATAGAAACAATCTGAGGGTTAGCGAGTGTGAGTTCTTTCCAGAATAAAAGCAATTTCTTTTCTTTTTTTTTTATTGTTTTTGCTTTTTGGGTCACACACAGCAATGCTCAGGGGTTACTCCTCACTCTGCACTCAAGAATTGCTACTGGTGGTGCTCAGGGGCCCATATAGCATTGCAGGGATTGAACCCGGGTCGGCTGCATGTGAGGCAAACGCTCTTCCCTCTGAATTATCACTCCAACTCCCCCCAAAAAAGGCCATTTCTTAAGGTATGAACCTTGGTCTCTTTGATTACAGGGCACAGGCCCTCCCAAACACAGCTCATCCTCAAAACAATACTCTCTCCATTTCAGATACCAAGGGGGGCTCTGATTGTCACTGTCAATGTTCTCCCGTTGTTCATCGATTTGCTTGAGCAGGCCCAGTAACGTCTCCATTGTTACACTTGTTACTTTACTTTACTGTGTTTGGCATATTGAATATATCACAGGTAGCTTGCCAGGCTTTGCCGTGCAGGCAAGATACTCTTGGTAGCTTGCCAGGCTCTCCAAGAGGGGTGGAGGAATCAAACCTGGATCAGCTAGGTTGGCCACGTGCAAGGCAAACGCCCTACCCGCTGTGCTATCACTCCAACCCAAAACAATCCTCAAAACAATACTCTCTCCATTTCAGATACCAAAGAGGGCTCTGATTCTTTACATTAATGATGATTTTTTAAAGTGAAGCAAGTTTATTTGGGGAGAGAGAGAGAGAGAGAGAGAGAGAGAGAACAGGCTTATAGGCTTCTGCAGAGTGGGAAGAGTCGCTAAGGACTTTTTTATGGCAAAGACATGACATAAACCAAAAGCATACCACCCATAACAGGTAATTTTAACATGTGTGTGTGGGTGTGGGCGTGCAGGGGTATGACCTATGACCTTGCCAAGGTTTTCCAGGGAGATGGCATTCATAACAAGACTGTGAAATCCATGATGAGGGATGGCAGCTTGCTAAAAGAAAACCCTTTCAGCCCATCCCCTGCCGGAAGCCCAAGTTTCCCTCAGGCTGGAGGTCAACCGTGTAGAGCTTCCCTGCAACTCCCAGCCGTTCCTCAGCTCCTGTTTACTTCATAGCCTCTGTTTGTCTCTCTTCTTTCTTCCTTCCTCCTTTCCCAATAAATACCGTGTGATGAATCCAGGCCAAGGGCAGTTGTTCTCCACAGAAATATTGTTTCCTATTCAGGATTACATTTTTCAAAGCCCTCCGTCGAGCCAGGAGCCTGTGACCCTTGAGGCACAGTCTGAGCATGCTAAATTCTTGAGTGTAAGAGACACTAGACCTGAAGAGATACCAAGGGGGTCCCAAGTCAAAGCATTTCCAAATCTGTGGTGCTTGTGGCAGTGAGAGAAAGCTGGGGGCAGAGTAGGGGGTGAGGAATGGAAGGAAAGAAATCAGGGTCAGAGAAAGCTCTGCACACTAATCTCCCGCCTAGCCTGGAGGCCCTAGCGTTGGTCCCCTTGCACTGCATGGTCTCGTGATTCTGCCAGGTGTGGTCCTCAAACCCAACACCTCTCCTAAAGGAAAGGAAATGTTGACTCTAAACCTTTCCTTCCTCCTACTGAGTTGTTTACTGCCACCCCTACCCCCTCCACCCTTCCTGCCCTAGATGCCAAGCGGGCGTGCAGCTTCCAGAATGAATGGGAGACTGGAGTGATGTGGAATGACTGCTCAATGCACCCGTGGTGGCCATGCTCTCTGTGCCTGCTCTCACACACATGCCCTCCTCTGAGCACAGCTTACCTCAACCCACGACATCTTGGAAGCTAGCAGGCACCGGCAGAGAACGTGGCTGTGGCTGTGACTGTCTAATGAGGCTTTTTGCAGGCATTCCTCCTTGTTTATACCAGTCCATGAAGAAGATTCCACTCCAAAGGAGTGCTTGCTAAAGCCTGCTAAAAGAGAGAGAGAGAGAGAGAGAGAGAGAGAGAGACCTGCCCAGATTCCTTAATTAGCACAAGAGAACTTGAAATTAAATATTTACATACGATTAGATTTTCCTTGCCTTCCTTTCGATTTTTTTTAAAGGCAGAACAGGGTTGTCCTTTAATGCCTTCCCTTGTATGCCTGGTTTTTGAATTGACCCGTCTCTGCATTGCAGGTCTTTGGCTGTTAGACCATATGGGTGGAGGAAGTCTGCGTGTCTCCTTAGCTAGGCAAAACAGATGGCTGGCCAGACGAGTAAGATGGGAGTGATCTTTGAGCGGTGGGAGAAGAGGAAAAATGTGTCAAAAATCTGGGAGCTAGAAGATAGTATAGCAGGTAAGTCATTTCCCCTGTATGCTGCCATCCCAGATTCGATCCTCAATATTCCATAAGGTCTCCCGAGCACTGTCTGGAGTAATTCCTAAATGTAGAGCCAGGAGTCAGTCCTGAGTGCTGCTGAGTATGACCCCAAAACTAAAAAAATCAAATAAAAATAAAAAATCTTCCCCCAAAAGCAGTGACTCCAGCAGAGGCAGAAAGACCTGTGGCCCCTTTGGAAGCAGAGCTCAGGGAGTCAAGGGTCACACAGCAGGATTTGGAAGAGGATTATGGTTAATCTGAAAATTACAGTGTGTGGAAGGGTTTGGAAATAGAGGTCTTTCTTTCCATGTTAAATAGAGCTTGAGATAAACCAAGATTTGTCTGCAAGCAAGGTGGTATTTCTCCATGTTACCCATTGGAATGAGGCTCGCACTTTTACTCCAAAAGGAAATACAGAAAAGACAGAAAATTCTTGGCGTGGCTACCAAAAAAGGACTTTGGACTTGATCCATAAATTGCAGATCAGATTTTGGGGAACCTGTTCCTTCCTGCTAGACCAACAGGGATAGACAGTGTTCCTTCAGTTTTCCCTACTTCTCCTTCCTTCTCCTTTCATCTTCCACTCTCATTCCTTTTTCTCTTTCTCCTCTGCAAGGTCCAAAGTTCTGCAAAGAAAGATGAAGAAGGAGGAATGATCAAGGACTATGGTTCCAAGGCAGGGCATGGAAGGAAAAAGCAAGAAGCATTTCACAGTAGCTGAGCCTTAGTCTGAACTCATGCACTAGACAACAATAATGACAACCAAAACCATGACAATGAGTATGGCACCATATAATGGACAGAGCTGGAAGACATTTCAAATGAAGTGAGCCAGAAGAAAGATAATCAAAAGATGATATCACTCATATGTGATATTTAGAATAACTGGATGAGAGAACACGTGTTTTAAAGGAGGGATGTCCTGATCAACCTTGGTCCTAGAGGATAGGGAAGAGAAGGAAAGAAAGAGTGAAGGGGAGGGGAAAGAGAGACAGATGAAAGGCAGTGGGGGCCAGGATAGGGAGTCAGGTACAAAGGTGGCATTAAGGGATTACAGAGCCAAATATCCAAACCAGAGTCAACAATACTGAAATTAAAAAAAAAACCCATACTTAAACAACCAAACTTAGAAAGGTGCCAATCAAAAGGGCAGGCTGCATGGTGGGGAGTGGGGAGTTTGGGAGAGAACCTGGGAGCATTGGTGGAGGGAAGTTGACACTGGTAGTGGGAGCGGTGTTACAATATCTTATGTCTAAAACTCAACTATGAATAACTTTGTAAATCACAGTGCTTTAATTAAAAATGTGAAAAACAAGGATAGTGCCACATATATAGAACAGGCTATTGCAGGCATATTGAAAGCACTTTTTATTTAACCCTCCCAGTTGAATGAGTTAGGTACAATTATGATGCCCCTAGAGTTGGAAGAGATGGAGCTCCAGATAATTTAAGTCACCTCACGAAGCAGAGCTGGAATTCAACCAACCGGGGGACTTGGGATAGAGATGTTGTACTGGACAGCAATTAACTCCAACTCTTTCAGCCTCTGTAGAGCAAGAGGGGTTTTGTAGATGTTTTAAAAGTTCCTTGCAGGTCTGTCTTACACCACTATGACTCACAGTTGCTTCTTCTACTGGCTCCTCCTTAAGACTAAAAGCCAAAAAATGTAGCACCTAAACAACTGGATGTTACTGGACCAAATGGAGATGAGAGAAGCATCCACTATTGTTTCTCATCATCACTGGAGAGTCCCTTTGAGAGGAACCTTCACACTCCAAACACATATTTGAACTTACTAAGTTCCATGCAAATGACTGCATGAAAAACCTTCTCAAAGAAGTTATGCTACATAAAAGATGTCAGACAAAGAAAGTATACTGTGTGATTCCACTCATATGTAGTATCTAGGAAAGTAGATTCATCGACAGGGTGGAAATGGAGGCACCAGAGAAGGGGGCAAAGGTTGAGGAATTGCTGTTGGGTCCAGAAATTGGGGACAGGACATATCTGTATAATAATGTGAATCCACTGAATTGGCTGTCCCCTTGAACTCACCAAAATGGTACATTGGATGTTATGTTTATTTTGCTGTAATAAAAAGAAAATAAATGAGTATGTCAAAATATGTCTCAATTTTTATGATTACATAATATACATTTGTTAAAACTTTAAATGCAGAGAAGTATAAAAGTGGAATGAATACCAAAATGTTCACCAGCTGGGTTTAACTATAATTATGATTTCTATCAAATCATTTTGATTTACATCTGTTTAATGTTTATGTAAAAAATTCAAATATTCATGGTCATTCTATATAGCAGTTATTTATTCCATGTTTTCTCTTGGTTGGTTTGTTTTTACCACTTGGCTTTGTGTTATGAGCAGGAAGATGTGAGGTGAAGGTAACATTTCAGCTATTCCTCCTCAAGCCCAGAGAAGCACTTCTCTGTCCTGGAGGCTCCCTCCAGCCTTTGACACTCTCCTTGCTTTGAGGAGCAGGAGAATAAAATCTTGCACAGCCTCCTTGGTTCCTGGTAAAGGAGTGACTGGGTAAGCGTGGCTGGTGCTTGCTGGTCTTTGGGCTTTCTGCGTGTTGCCCCTTTCTCCTCAACTTTACCTCAGAAGGAAAATTGCCATTTCTTGGTCCCTAGGGAATTTTAAAAAACTCTTGAGACTTTTTTACTCCTTCGCTGACCCTCTTCTCATTGTTCGTCCCACATCTCCTCTGAAATTCCCATCTGTGTTTCACAGCTCAGCTCCATGGAGCTTTCCACATGAAAGCATTTGCAACCCCCTTAGACTAGATCAATAACCCAAGTGTGCTTTTATTTCTTGGTGCTTTTCCAAAATTGATCATTATGCCAATTGGGGAAATCCTTGGGTGGATGCATCATTTCATGCTTCCATCCAACAGATATTTTTGAAGTCTTCAGTGTGCTGGGATCTGGGTTCTTCTATGGAATTTCAGTGATAGGCAAAACCAATGTGGTTCTTTTCTCAGTGAGAGAGAAGCAAATTAGCAACTGCTTACAAATAGGTGCTAGAGAAGGTGTTGTGCCCAAGTTTCAAATCCCCAACTGCAGAGAGACCAAGTCCACACATAATTCAAAAGCAAAGGAACTTTATTACTAGCCCGAGCGAGAGCTAGCCTGAGCTAGGGTCCATGTCTCATCCAACACAGTGGAGTCTTGACAAGGACCCCGACTCCAAATCACAAGCAGTTTATATAGGGTTCAGAATTAAAAACAGTCTATATACTGGGTTATTTTTAGCACTGGCCTTATTACAACAGTGGTCAGCAATTAAACAATGGTTAGTAACAGTTTCTAAGGAGGGTACAGTGACCCTTCATGACCAGCCAGACGAGATTAACTTTCTTAAAGAAAAAGGTAAAGTTCAAAAGTAGACATCAAAATATATAGGATTTTGGTAAGGATAACAGTATCATCTCAGCTTAGGGAAAAGATGAACTATCAAACTAATATGTGGGTCACATGTAGAAAAAAGCTGTTAAAATATTAAAAAGGAAAAAGAAAAAAAAAGAAGAAAAATCTGCATCTTTATTTATATTATTTATATACATATTATATACATATTATATACAATTATAAGATCATAAACTAACAATATAACAAATGAAACAAAAAATTAGTAAAAGTACTAGAAAAGTACACATGTGATTCTTTTTATAACCTTAGAGACTTTCTATTATTCAAAAACATAAAGGCATAAATTAAAATTGACATTTTAGGTCATATATTAGCAAACAAATGATAGTTTTTAAAACTCTGAGCAAGGCCAATAAATATAATTAAAATCCTTATAATTCAAATAACATACTTTTGAAACTTATAACTAATACTTATAATAGAAAATGCTTGTAATTCAAATAACCATTTTCCTTAGACATGTGCAGCTCCTACAAAGTACTCACTGAGTCAGTATCCATTGAAACCAGCAAGACAAAATACAACAGCCCAGTGGAACACAGATCCAGTCTAAGAATGGCTAATATGAATTTAAAAATTACAAGCAGTAGGGCTGGAGAGATAGCACAGATCTCGGGGTACATGTTCTATATTCATGGCACCACAGTTTGATCCCTGTAACCTCATTCTCCTGCCCCAACCAGAATCATGGGGTGTGCTCTGGAGGTCTACTACTAACTCCTGTGGTGGTCCCTGGCACTATAAGGGTAGAGCAATACCACACCTTTGGGCCAGATTACTGTAATCTAGCTCAAGTATTGTCCCCTTTCCCCCCAAGCACTGCATAATAACTTTAAGTATTTAAGGACTTCTTAAATACCTAAAAGAAGCTCCTTCTCAGTTTGATAAAGGCTATTCAACTTCATTTTTCACTTAGGAAACAGGCCAATTTCCAAAATGTTGCTAATACTCTGCTAGAAAGGTGGTCAGTTAAAGTGCTCTCTCTGCTGTTCGTTAGATGTTAATACTTCCAGAAAGCACACCAGAGACAATGGTGGAGGGAGGGTGTTTCTTTAAAACTATAAACTTAGAATCTTTGTCTTCACTCTTCCATTTTTCCCACACAAATACGCTGACTACAGATACTCAGAGTTTGAAAAGATGTGTACAAGATAATTCATCAAAACAATATTGTAGCACTGTAGCACTGTCCTCCTGTTGTTCATCGATCTGCTCGAGCAGGCACCAGTAACGTCTCCATTGTGAGACTTGTTGTTACTGTTTTTTTGGTATATCGAATATGCCATGGGGAGCTTGCCAGGCTCTGCCATGTGAGCAAGATACTCTTGGTAGGTTACCAGACTCTCCCTAGAGGGACGGAAAATCGAACCCAGGTCTGCCGCGTGCAAGGCAAATGCCCTATCTGCTGTGCTATCGCTCAAGCCCAACAATATTATAATAGAAAAATATTAAAAACATTACCACAATATTTAATAAGGAACTGATTCAATAATT
>JAOXYA010493164.1:0-15166 GCA_028565675.1 Sorex palustris | reverse complement strand
TGCGTGGCTTTCCCAGGCTTCTCTTTGGAATATGGAGCTGCGTCTTGCCCATGTCACTCTCGGCGTCCTCCCTCCCTTTCTCCCTTCCTTCTTACATTTTGGCCAAAAGCAAGTGGTTATCAGGCCTTATTCCTAGCTCTGTGTTCAGCAATCATTCGTGGTAGTGTTCCAGAGATCAAATGCTACAGCTACAGGCAAGGCAAGTGCATAAACTCCAGTACTATTGTTCTGGCCCAAGAAGAATTTTTAAGAGAAATTTAATCCACATGGTTCTGATAAATGAACATTCAAAACAAAGCAGAATAACAAAAAATGACTAGTGATATCACACAGGATGCTGTATCTGTTTCTTCATTGGGAATAGAACATAGTGCTGTCTGCAGAGGAAACTCACTCATTGTTTCATAGATTGAAGCTTATGCTTGGATCCCACATGGACAGAATATGTTAAATTCTGGAAATTTTGCCTCCCAAATGGGGGTTGGGGTGAACATTTACTTCAAATCCTGGTGGATTGTTTTTAGGTTTCCTAGCTCTGATTTTAGAGACTTTTTTTTTGCACTTGTCCATGACTTTTTCTTCACACATTTTTCCATTTAGTAGAGACATCATCAGGTATGCATTTTTACAGCTATAACTAGCTATAATTCCCCAACCTTCGATGTCACATAGGGAAAATTCTTCAGAAAACTCTGCTTTCAGTCACATAAATATATTGGGGCATGTCAAAGATTGGTTTCTTCAAGACACCAGAAAAAAAAATTGTCTTTCTAACAGAAACAGAAGTTCTACACTCATAGCTTCAACCTAAAAGTCTGCACCAAAAGCCTGTATTTATATACATCTCACAGCTTCCTTTTCTAGAAGCAGCTCTCTTAATTCATCTCCGCACATTCACACATTCATTAGTTTACACATATTTTCACCTGACAAATTTTTATTTCACTGCTGACTTTGAGTCAATTTAATGGAAAATGAAAATGTAAGCGTGTTTGATTTCATGGAAAAATTCAAACAATCTGTTTTATAATGAGCCTATGTATACAGAAATATAGAAAATACTTTTTAGTACCCGTCAATAAGGGTAGAAAGATGTAGAAAAGAATTAAAACTAGGAAGACAATTTTATTCATAAAAAGAAATTAAATCTGAGATAAGATTATGTACCTAGGCACTGAGGCATAAAGAAAATCTGCCTTCTCCTAAAAGGAGTCAGTATTAGAGAAATCAAAATATGACATGTCATCTTAGAATGTCTTAGGCAGGAGATATATAAAATTTCTGTATGCTATACAAAGAAATGTAGATATTATCTCATAGGACTGTATTTTAACCGCATGTGAGTTGGAGATGCATTTCTAAACACATACCTGAGCCCTTTAATCCAAGATATTTTAATTTAGTAGATCTTAAGTGAATAAACAGTGTTAAGTGAGATCCCTTCATGGAAATGTAAAGGAAAGCTGGCAAATGACATTATAGGCAAGAAGTGGTATAAGAGGTAATGCCAATTTCATGAAGAACAAATAAACTCCTGAGATAAGAGCAAGACAAAGTGGATCTGAGGGAGTAGGAAATTAGGGGGTTGGAAAGATAGTGCAGTGAGTAAAGTGCTTGACTTGCATACAGCCAACCAGATTCAATCCCAAATACCACTTATGGTTCCCCAAGCCTGGCTAGTCATGATCTCCTGAGCACAGAGTCAGAAGAAAGCCCTGAGTACTACCAGGTACTGCCCAACCCCAAACAGAACAAACAAAAAATTAAAGCAACGGAATTGGTTACATAAATTATATTCTCTTCCCTGTTTTCTGTGATGGTGCCATTCTAAGAATGAGACAGAGAGTAGAGAAGAGAAGTAGGATCTAGCTCTTATCTGCTTCGGTGATTAGGTCCAGCATGTAAAATTATGTAAGAGACGGAGAACAATCAATTGAATTAATATTCTCTAACATGTTCTTCTCTGAAGTACTGGTGATTTGGAGTAAATTTACTTGAATTGGCTAACACAGCTCTCAGTACCAGATCGATCCAGTCCCAAATACTACAGGTAGTTGCAATTCTGAGAACATATTTCAAATAAATGTCAGACAGAATAATTTTATACTCTTCCACTGGCTTGGAGTATTCTAAGACTAGAAGTTCAGAGAACGACACCTCCTCCCAACCTTTCTCTGTGTTGGAACCATCATTTTTCCTTTGAAATGTTTACACGTTTCGATTTTTACTTTTTATTGAATCATCATGAGATACAGTTACAAAGCTTTTATGTTTGAGTTTCAGTCACATAATGATCGGACACCCATCCTTCCACCAGAGAACATTTTCCACCACCAATTCTCCCATATTAACCCTCACCTCCATCACATCCATCCCCCTGCCTCTATGGCAGACAATTTCCCCCATACTCTCTCTCTACTTTGGGACGTTATGGTCTGCAATACAGATACTGAGAGCCCATCACGTTTGGTCCTTTATCTACTTTCAGCACACATCTCCCCTCCTGGACAATCCCTCCAACCATCATTGACTTAGTGATCCCTTCTCTATCCCAGCTGCCTTCTCCCCCAGCTCATGAGGCAGGCTTCCAACGATGGACCAATATTTCTGGCCCTGTCTCTACTGTCCTTAGGTGTCAGTCTCATATTATGTTATTTTATATTCTACAAATGAGTGCACTCCTTCTATGTTTGTCCCTCTCTTTCTAACTCATTTCACTTAGCATGATACTCTCCATGACCATCCACTTATAGGCTAATTTCATGACTTCATATTTCCTAACAGCTTCATAGTATTCCATTGTGTAGATGTACAAAGTTTCTTGAACCAGTGGTCTTTTCTCGGGCACTCGTGTTGTTTCCAGATTCTGGCTATTGTGAACAGCGCTGCAAGGAACATACAGGTGCAGATGTCATTTCTACTCTGCTTTTTTGCATCCTCAGGATATATTCCCAGAAGTGGCATCATGGGGTCATACGAAAGCTCAATTTCTAGTTTTTTAAGGAATGACCATATTGTTTTCCAAAACGGCTGGACTAGTTGGCATTTCCACAAACAATGAAGGAGAGTCCCTTTCTCCCCACATCCACACCAGCACTGGCATTCTTGTTCATTTTGATGTGTGCCAGTCTTTGTGGTCTGAGATGATACACTGGAACCATCACTGAAAACTCAGGCCCTGTTTATATACCATGTTCTGTAGGCAGTGACTCAAACTTAGCCATGTGTTGGGTAAAAACACATCAGTTATACAGTACTCAAACTGGAGAATTTTGTGTTGGATAGCGTCAGAGTTTGCAATCACCTCTTCCAAATTCAATCACATTTCTTTATCACTCCCCATCACTCTTCTCCTTCTCCACTTTTCCTGGCCTCCTTACAAGGGTGAGTGTTCTGTGGATCAGTACTTAAGCCCTAATAAAGGTGTTGATATACCTTCTCATTTAAGTAGAGAGCCTGGCTTGCAAACACCTGGGGTTTGTTTTCTCTAAATTACTGAAAATAACTACATTATGCACTGGTTTTGCCCTATAAAATGCCCAGGTGCAAACATAGGGCTTGAATTAAAGTAGTTTTCTACCAGTTTCCTGTGGTGAGCTCATTTCACTAAAATATATTAGATTCAAATTCCTCATGCATCATATAAGAGCCTCGTTCTACATGTTTGAAAGTACATAGTGCATTCTACCCTTTTATCATTTTATTCATATTTTATACATCATGAAAATATATAATATATAAAGGTACATGCCCTTGTGTGTATAACGTGCACATATGATTGTGGTGTTGATGACTTGGGAATGGTTTTATTTGAACTGGCTAACATGACACTTATTCAGGTTTCAGAATTCTACACAGACCACACTGGCAAGTTGCAATTCTAACAATTTATGTCAAATAAATCATATTATACTTACATAGACATATATATTATACATGTTTAGCACCTAGAAATAATTTTATTGGTAATTTCTATTTTCTATTTTTTGAAGGTATTACTTCCACATACAAATGGCCCAGAAACATATGAAAAAGTTGTCATTATCACTTAGTGTTTTAAATCAAGGGGGCAACGATGTATCACCCCACAACAGAATAAAAAGGATTTTTCTGGTCCTGGGAGGGCAGAACATTTAAGAGAACAAGAAAATCATGGCTATAATATGAGCTTCGGTTGATTTCTTTTGCATTCTGATAAATGGAAACATTTAACATTCTATCGTTGAAGGCAGAATCTAAATATGTCTCATTTAAGCGTTCATCTTGGCTAAGACCACTGATGCCTCTCTTTGGTGGTTATTTTTCCAATGTCTGAAGTTAGAATCTTTACTGAGTTATTTCCCCAATCTTTATTTTCTTCAAAACTAGAGCCAGAATAATCTTTCTGATGTGCCTATTCAACGTTTTAGTTTAGAGCAGTGGTAAGCACAGACTCACGCTTGCCCACAGGCTTAGACAGATTGAAAACCACTGGTCCACCAACTTAGTAATGATTGCTAGTCCATAGGGCAGTATTCAGGACAGATAATGCTCTGCAGGTATAAGATGGTTGGACAATGCTGATTGAGCGCCTACCCCCTTCACGACACTCCCCGCAAATCCTTTCTGAATCGAGTTCCAAGGCTTGATAGAAGCACTGTGAAGGACTACCTCCATATACCCATAACTTTATTTCCTCCCGAGGTACTTTCTTTCATACTTGACATGTAAAAAACAGTAACAATGATGGTCCTCATCCCCCTGACTCTGAAAGAGCTCCCAATACACCCTCAGGCTACACCAGCACATAGCAGTGACAAATGAAGACGTTACTGGTACCTGCTTGAGCAAATCAATGAACAATGGGATGACACTGATACTGTGGTACAGTGATACCTTCTTTCAAACTCAGAAAAAGCAAGGTATTCAAAATCCTCTGGGCATTTTTCTTTTAATTGAAAACCATTTTTTTAAATCACAGTGAGATACACAGTTACAAGGTTGATCGTGACTGAGTTTCAGTCAAACAATATTCCAACATCCAAATGTTCCAAATGTACACTTTAGCAATGTACATGACTCATTTCTCACCATCATTATCTCCACTCTCCTTCCCCCACTGGAACCTCCCTCTTAAGTCTTTTCTTTCCTCCCCAACCACTCCCCCAACTCTGGGCACTTTTGCAGAGACAGTCACTTCACTTTCTCTTTATCTCACTTTACTCATATTTTTATTCCATATTACACTTTAGCACTGTCCTCCCATTGTTCACCGATTTGCTCGAGCAGGCACCAGTAACGTGTCCATTGTGAGACTTGTTGTTACTGAGCTTGGCGTATCGTATACGCCATGGGGAGCTTGCCTGGCTCTGCCATGCAGGTGAGATAGTCTTGGTAGCTTGCCGGGCTCTCTGAGAGAGACAGAGGAATCAAACCCGGGTCGACCACATGCAAGGCAAACACCCTACCCACTGTGCTATCGTTCCAGCCCATATTAAAAATTAAAAAGTATTTATTTTAGGAAGATGCCTTTTCTTTGTACTAGTATACACACCCCCATGTGTGCCCATTTTTATGTGGCACGTCACAAATTTACTATAATTCTCAAATTTCTCAGTTACCTTTCATTTCCCCCACCAACTCTTTGTGACCAGAGCCTGTTCTCTCTCTCTCTCTCTCTCTCTCTCTCTCTCTCTCTCTCTCTCTCTCTCTCTATGGTTCCCATTGCTAGCACAATGTCTCCATATTCTAAATTATTTTACTAGCTATGGGATAGATGACTGCATGAATGAAGGAAAGCAGGACAGTGTTTTCCATTTGCTCTAACAATCTTTGTTCCAATGACAAACAAAATTACAAGTCTGGTTGCAAATTATAAGTCTATGAACAAAGGATTAGGAGAAACCAGGGAAAAAGTGGATCAAATTCTGACTTCTGTTGGTGTATACAATCAGTCTGCCAAGAGAGTCACAAAACTAGAAGCGTCTCAAGATATCTTTGCAGTCATCATTTAAATTATCTTTGACTTACATATCTGATGTGCATAATTTTTCCACATTTATAAAACTAGGAATTTAAGATTCTACTTGAGAAAATCTTTGTATTTGTTTACCCTCATTATGTAGAATTTTTGGTTGTTACCAGACTCATTCACTTTAACTTGTGATTTTCCATCTTATTTCTAGAAACAGATGAGGAAAACCAGTAGCTAAGTAACTGCTGCTATCCTCAACAGAATCAGGCAGCAAGACAGTAGGCAATTTAGAGGGTGGGGGGGAAGACTCCTTTACACTTTTTTTAAATTAGAATTTGGTCTGAAAACAAACTAAATCAAAAAGCATTAATTTACTAAGGGAAATTTCAGTAAAATAATTTATGGATATTTGAGAAAGGACAAAAAATAAGAGAAAAATTAAGTACAACCTATATTTTTGGTGAATAAAATCAGATAATGTTTAGAAACATTATCACTTACAAACTAATAAGAAGGACCAAATGGTGATTTAATAAATATAGTATAACGCTGGTCTGTGGGTGATTTTCATCAAACACATAGGGACACTGTCAGCCCAGAAGAGCTAAGGAACTGGGTGGTCATATTACTTCCCCGATCATGTCTTAATCCTTCAGCATTTACTTCCCATTTCCCTCTTTTCTGATTAATAATCCACCATGAACTAAATTTTGCACTCCTGACATTATCTATTTCCACATTCAACTTTTGAAGCACCCATGTATCAATTTTTATAATGCATGAATACAGAAAAAGTCCATGTTAGTTCCTAATGACTTTCTAGTTTTGTGAAATGCATCAATCAGATTTGCAATATTTCTGAGAAAATGTCTGAAATTAGATATATTGGTAAGAACTAATCAAAAAGGAAGCTACAGGGGCTGGAGCGATAGCACAGTGGGTAGGGCATTTGCCTTGCATGCAGCCAACATGGCTGACCCAGGTTCGATTCCCAGCATTCCATATGGTTCCCCCAAGCACCGCCAGGAGTAATTCCTGAGTGCATGAGCCAGGAGTAACCCCTGAGCATCGCTGGGTGTGACCAAAAAAGAAAAAAAAGGAAGCCACAGGTATCAAAGCATTCCCCTACAACTGTTTCTATATCTGAAGTCTTAATAATAGTATAAGTAAAGATAAATCAAAACACTTAAAATACCTAATTAACTAGAAATTGAAATTCTAAAACAAAACACAGGTTATCTCTACCAACAGCTTTCTAAAGGATCCTCAGGTAGAGATTTTCTTTGAAATTAATTCAGCCAATTTCCCTCCTTTTGCTGAGTCTCACCATTTGCTGACTTACAGAGTTCATTTCCAGCTCTGGACATCTGGGTTACTGAAACCAATAGCTGTGAATTAATTATCCTGTGGCTTTGTCAAATTTCCATGAAAGATGCATTTTGAAGCTACGTTAGCACAATATTTTAAGAGAAAACTGGTATTTGGGAAATAAAAATGGAAATTGTTGAGTAACGTTAACTAAAGTGTGAGAATTAATTCAGTTACCAGCATTTACATTTTCCTTGCTTCATGGCTAGTAGGCAAATAAATGTAAGGTATTTACTCATTGGCTTCTCTCCCTGCAGGAAGGAATGCGTGTAGGGAAAGGATGAGAGGGACAGTTAATTAAGAAATTCAATTTTAGGCACTCAGCTGCAAAGTTAAAAGGCTTTAAAAATCTTAGGTTAAGCACATTCCATTTTTTCCACATTACCCACCAAGCTGAACTTAGAAGTAATAAGACCAAGTTCCCTTAGCAACCAGACATTCTGCTCGTGTGGCTCCTTGCTCAGTTGCAAACATTCTGGACTTAGAGGGAAAAGCAAGTTATTTTCTGAAGAAGGAACGAAGAGGTGTAAAGAAACCAATTACTTTCAAGTGTGGCCTCAAAAGGAAACCTTTGAAGCTATCAGAAATGCTGCTTGTCGGTGTGTGGTACTTGCCCCAGATCCAAAAGAGGTAACCAGTGAAAAGGCAAAAATATACCTCACATTGTTCCCCTCTTCAGTTTGCTGCAAATTCCAGCATGGAAATCTCTTTATGAAAACACACGCATACACACCACACACAGACTGAGTGAAAAGATGAATGAGCTAGCATGTACTAAGAAATTGCAGATACAACCCTTTTTGTCACTTAGTTTTAAGTTTATCAGACTGCGCACACAGGATTTTTATTTTATTTTTGTTTGGAAGTCACACCTGACTGTGCTCAGGGATTACTTCTGTCTTTGTACTCAGGGATCACTCCTGAGTGCTCAGGGAACCTTATGGGGTGCCAGGAATCAACCCAGTAAAGTGCCTTGCCCATGCTAGTATCACTTGGCTTGAAGACAAAATTTCCTAAGACAAGAATTACATCGTTTGGAACAATGTGTAATAGAAATTGGGGAAGAAAATTAATATAGTCACTATGTTGATATTTTTCTTACAAGGTTGGAATGTCAGAAGTCATGGTAAGACTTGTAGAAAATGGGGTCACAATCTGTGACAATATTTCTTTTATGTGGGAATTTATTTTCTAGAAGACATTCAGAAGGAAATTAAAAGAATAAACTTTAATCTGATTTCTACTTTATGACATTGTAATAATTGAAATTGCTCTCTTGAAAATCTCATATGCACATCAAACAGACAAACTCTTGATTGCAGGTCCCAGAACTATTCCTTTCATCATCTCCTCGCTCTGTTCCTGACAACTCTGTCCTTGCAGGTGCTCAGGTTAAAGTTTTTGATTTAATGTGTGTGAAGCTCAGCACTGCTGTCACTTGGGATCAGTGGTGCTTTGTGAAAGAGATTCCCTGTGCATCATAAAATACTTAGCCCTTAGAGACGTAGGACAGTTTCTCTAGCTATGACAATCCAATGTCTCCAGGCATTGCCAAATCTCTCTCTCTCTCTTTTGTGGAGATCTATTTTTATTGAATTTTTAAAAATAATTAATTTTTAAATTTACAGTATTATTAATAATGGTTTGTCATGGACATAATTCCAACAGCACACCCATCACCAGTGTACTGGTCTCTCTCCCCTAAGGAGCCAACCCCCACTTCTCTCGACTCCCTCAACTCAGCTGTGTGGATCAGTCCTTTACTTTGCCTTTGGATCTTTTTTGCAACCTCACTGGGTATCTTTAAGTCCCACATATGAGAGAGATAATTCTATATCTGTCCCTTTTATTCGGACTTCACTCAGCACATTATCCTCTAGTTCCATCCATATTGTTGCAAATTATAAGATTTTTTTCTGCGTAGTATTCTATTGTGTATGTATGCCACAACTTTTTGATCTGTTCATCTGTAGTTGGGCATTTGGATTGCTTCCATATCTTGGTTATTGTACTAAGTGAAATGATGAACATTAAGTATGCATATATCCTTTCAAATTAATGCTTTCAAGTTTAGGGGATACACTATGGCACTGTAGCACTGTCCTCTCATTGTTCATCGATTTGCTCGAGCGGGGTGGTTGGAATCAATTGCAGTTTATTCCAACCCCTTCTCTATTCTCCTCTGATTCCCCTTCTGCCTCTCTCTCTGGAATCCCCTTGCCTGATTCCTTCTCTGATAGCTCCCTGATTCTCTTTTCCTGCCTCTGCCTCTGCCCTCTGATTCTCACTTGTCTGATTCTCATTCATGAGCTTGGGGGATAGATGCTAAAGAGTGGTATTGCTGTATTGCTGGATCATGTGGGAATTCTATTTAGTTTTGGGTTTGTTTTTTGTTTTTGTTTTTTTGTTTTGGTTTTCTTTTTTTTTCTTTTTTTCTTTTTTCTTTTTTTTTTTTTTTTGCAGAGGAGAAATCTCCATACTGCTTTCCTTAGAGGTTGAACCACAAACATTCCCACCAATGGTGGATGAGAGTTCCTTTCTCACCACACCCCACAAACACTGCCTATTTCCAGATTTTATGGTATGTGCCATTCTCACAGGCGTGAGATGCTATATCTCATTGTTGTTTCACATTGCCAAATATTTCTAAAAGGCAAACTCACTCTCAGTTGAGAAACCCGGATTAGATTCATTGATTGGTTTTACTTTCTCTCACATCACAGGTATATCAACTAGAAATTCTACTATCCCTACTTCAAAATGTACAAAAAACTACAATATATTTATCCGAGGGTGTCCTAACCTTGCTTCTACCCTTGGACAACAACATTCTGCTTCCAGCACAATGTTCCGATAGATTCTAGTAAAATGTGACAAACTTTTTGATACCAAATATTTTCTTTTTTATTTCTTTTTGGGTCACACCGGGCAATGCACAGAGGCTACTCCTAGCTCTGCTCTCAGGAATTACTCCTGGAGGTCCTTGGGAGACCATATGAGATGCTGGGAATCAAACCCAGGTCGGCCGCATGCAAGGCAAACGCCCTACCCGCTTTACTATCACTTCAGCCTCCAATACCAAATATTTTCTATCATTCTAAGAAGAAAAGGTAGAATTTTGCAAATAGCTTTCCTGACACCAATGAACTCTACTATTTGCACTTCCAGACAGACTTGAGGAAAGATTTTGACACAGGATCTTTGGATCTTCTCCTTCTCCTGTCTGTCAGGGTCCTTCCTGGACACCTTGATGAACATCCACACTCAGTGAGGTCATCCCTTACAACTGTGTTAAAAATAGAATGTCCCTCCATCTTTTCTCTATTTCTTTTCCTGGCTCAGCTTTCTCCAATGATGTGTTGTCTTACCCTATCATTGCTTATTTATCTTGTTTATTGTCTGAGTCTTCCCGGTAGAGTTTGTGCTTCATAAAAAAATAAGCTTCCTGTGAACTCTTTTTAGCTTATCTGTCTTCAGGGAAAGGAGAAGTTCCTGGCACATTATCGAGGTTTTCCATCAAAATGTATTGGTCTCTTCAGGATTGCTATTGAAGACTCTCAAGAAGAGTTTGGGGGGCATTTTATAAAACCATTTAGCTGTATCTGGTGTTCCAATTTGGACTATCAAAATGGAAAATATGGAGGCTCTGAAGATGATTCAATGGCTACAAGTGCCCTCAAGCCTGAGGGAGTCGAATCCTCTGAATCCAGACCCCGGAGCTGACAGCAGTGTTGAGACTCTTCTCACAGCTCTGTAGATTAACGGTTCTGTGAGAAAGGGCCCGGAGCATGGCTCAGAGTCTTTAAAAGCTCCCAGGGCAAGCTCAAGGCACTGCATGGAATCCCCTGCTACTTTAATCCCAAGAGCACCCGCAGGGTCCGTGGATTTCCCTCAGGGGAAAAAAAATAAAATCAGATCAATAAAATGCCATAATATTTGGAGTCTGAAAATAACTCTCCTTATAGCATTCCTAAATTTGATAAGCAGAGTGACATGAATTTGAAATCCAAGGGAAAAAATAAAGCACATTTTTGTTAAAACAAAGGAAATATTTAGCAAGAACCGGCTGATCCAAAAATGGAATTTCATTTCATTTTATTTCATTTTGGTGGAGTAATCTGATTGCTTTATTTTTTTAATAATTGTTTTATTTTTTCAAAAATGGAATTTTAACACTTATATAATCTAGTCACAAATGTCCTAAGTATTTTCTTCAAATTAGATTAAATATTTTTCATTTTATTTTTGGTTCTGGGGTCCATCCAGCAGTGCTTAGGAGCTACTCCCAGATCAGTGCTCAGGGGTCGCCCTTGCAGTGCTCCGGGGACAATACAGTGCTAGGTACTGAATCTGAGGCTCCAGCCCATTGAGTTTTCTCCCCAGTAAAAACATTTTATTGGCTTTTGGGGCCACACCCGGTGATGCGCAGGGGTGACTCCTGGCTCTGCACTCAGGAATCACTCCTGGCAGTGCTCGTGGAGGGGAGGAGCATATGGGATGCTGGGGCTCGAACCCAGGTTGGCTGCATGTAAGGTAAAAGCCCTCTCCATTGTGCTATAGCTCCGGGCCGCCACTAAATAATTTTTAAGCCTTTCAACTATGCTCAAAATGAAATCCTTGGTTTCATAAATAAATCATCTGAAAATCAAAAAACATCCAATGTCATTTTAGCCACATTTTGTTCTAAGGAGTCTTACATGACCTCAGCTGATGACAACATTAATAATAATTATCTACCTCAGGGTCACCCTCCTGCTATTATTTTTTCTTAATTAAAATACTTCGAAGAAATACTTTCAGCTGTTTGGATGTTTAAAACATGAGAACAGTTTAATTTTTCACATAATCTGTTTATGAAGAAACATATTTATTTTTCATTAGTTCTAATTTCCATTCACGACTGCCAAGCATGAGAGCCTGGTGGACTTGAACTTTTCTTCTTCTGGCTCTGTCAGGGTGACCGCGTCTTTCCCACCTGTGAGGCCAACCAATGTCATGCTAATGCCGCTATACAAGGTTTCTAAGACTCTGTAAACCAAAGGGGAACATAGGTCCCAAGATTTCCTGCATCCCATATTTAAGATTAAATGTTGGTCATATTACTATAAAGATGGTCCTGGGGAAGTTAGTCTGTTATGATGCTGAACCAAATTCTGCCCCAAATAATATTCCTTTACTTTCAGGTAAGCCATGCCAAGCTTTATGTCTCATTTCCCTATAATAACTCGGGGCTCAAGTAATAATTTTAAAATGCTTGTACTTTCCTCCGGAAATAGGAATTTGATAAAGCTTTTACAAGAGAAATTTCCTAGCCAAAAGAGTTTTAAAAGTAAAAAAAAAAATCCAACTTTCTGAGAGACTCTTTTAATTATTTTTCAGGCAAGAATCCTATAATGATGAATATTGTCTCAGGGTCTCAGGTTACACATTTAAAAGAAATGTAAGTATATGTTTCCTCACATTTAATAATTCTGCCTACTGATAAAAAAAAAGATAGTAGGCTCCAGAGTCCCAAAAGTGATGACTTGAACAGTTTTAATTACTGAGAATGCATTTTAGTCACTTTATAAAAAAATAAATGGAGAGAAAAAGAGTTTGCATGTGGCAAAAATAATTTTGACAAACTGGTCACAGAATAACTGAAACTTATACTATAAATTTTCTGTTTTGTGATTATCATCTCTCTCTGAAGAACCTGAATCCTGTCAAGGAACATGAGAACATGTTCCCTGCTGAATAGCTAGAGCATGACCTTGGAAAGATCAGGCTGACACAAACTGTTCTGTTGGTTACTCAGTTTTGACCATTCTGCCTTTCAGGTGACTTTGGAAGCCTGTTTAACTTTGTGTTTCCGGTTATATTCTGAAGATTCATTTTTCATTTCAACACACAGGTTCTAAGAAGGAAGAGGTAAAAGAGAAGGAATTTCTATTTTCTTCAGAGAGATCCTCCTTAAGGCTATGTCACTCACATGAAGAAGCAGACCTCTTAGATTGTATCCTTTTTCTTCAAAAGATTTCCAAAAAACATACTCTTTATAAACAGGTTCCAAGAAACTCTGCACCCAGTTGTAAAGTTATATACATCGGGGCTTAGAAAATGGAGAAATATAACTACAACCCAGGAAGAGAAGGAAAGCTAAGGAGAGAGGCTGGAGCAATACTACAGTGGGTAGTATTACATACTACAGTGGTATTACATACTACAGTAGTATTACATACTACAGCAGTATTATATACTACAGTGGGTAGTATTACACTTGCACACAGTCTCCCCAGGGAGGAGCACCATTGATCCAGCACATCATTGATGTCCAGCACCACATACGGTCCCCTAACCCTCTTCCCCCAGGAGTGAGAATGATCCCTGAGCACAGACCCAGGGGTAAGCCTTGAGCACTGATGGGTGAGTCCCCAAAACAAGACAAAAAAGTAAAAACGAAAGAGAAGAGTTAAGGAGAAATCAAGATCTAGAAATATTTATGCCTAAAAACAATGAGAAAATTTTCAAAAGACAAACATTATTTGTTTTTATTAAACAGAATTGTTACAGCTACCATTAATATATTAGGTTGGTATGGCATGTTCTTTGGATTCACATATTAGTTTGCAGCATATTTTGATGCTTGCTCTACATAAGTTGAGAAAGTTTCTTCACCACCCTATACTTTGTCCAAGAAGACAATTCAGCGAATTCTGAAAGTAGCTGGGTTTGTTCAACTTTATTACTGTTTTCTGGGTCACTCATGTGTGAAACTTCTGTGGCCTTAATGGTTAAATATCATCACAGGCTTTGATTATCTTAGCTGCATCAAAAGAAAATGCAAATAATTTAAGAGCTTATTGAAACATTTATATGAGATAAATCAACTGATTAAAAAATAGAGTCTATCATTCTTCTCTTTCCTGTGTCAAGTATTTTTTATGCTAAAACATTTTAGGTAAATTAAAGCTCTCATATTCTTATAAATTCTAACATTTCTATAATTTAAATTACAATTTCAAGTTCAGTGGTTATACGATTTTTCTTGTTTTTATTTTTTAATGGGCAGTACTTTCTAATATATTTCAGAAATGTCTCCAGAGAATAATAAATTGCTCTTTTAATAACACCATCTCTCACTAAAAGCAAATAATTTCCAAAATGTGTTTGACCCCAAACATAGGATTATAAGTATTCATGGAGGTTATAAAAGCTATAAGCAATTCTAAAACCACAATTTGCAATGTGATTTTACCTGGTAATTAAATAAATGCCATAATTATTCTATTGAGAAGCAGCCTAATACAAGGTAACTTCTTATTAATTACTGAGGGGAAAAACTGCTTTATTTCATTATGAAAAAATTTCAAATTTTTCAAAAAGTGCACAGTTCATATATGCCTCAAGGTCTGCTGTAACTCAGTTTCTATGTTAAAGCTTCAGCATCAATGACAGGGAGTTACACCATAATAATTTCCTCTGGCAGTTACTAAGCTAAGTTATTAAAATGAATATGAATTTAAATCTCTTATTGAGCTCATTTCATATGAAAGTTATTTTGTAGTAGCAAGTCCCTAAAGGAGATTACTCAATGACAATACTAAAATGATAGGACTGTATAATGAAGCTTATAAAATATTCATTAATGTGAGAATATTCATGAAAAACAATAACCTAATTGTAAAGCCATTTATTACTCTACACCCAGGCTTTAGTTAATTTTGCAATCTAACTGTAAGTAAGCTCGCTGAAAGACTATTACAGTAGGGGGATATGGTGTCGCCAACAGGTCAATCTGTACCTGTGAGGCAAGTGCATCAGCAGCCTGATGGCGCCTTCAGACTTCCAGATACCCCAAAATTG
>JAOXYA010493151.1:0-15166 GCA_028565675.1 Sorex palustris | reverse complement strand
TATTTGCATGACTGAGACCTAAACCTGAAAGCTTTGTAACTTTTCCCACAGTGATTCAATAAATAAATAAATTATTAAAAAAAAAGAAAAGATGAAGTCATGAAATTTTCCTATAAGTGGATGGACATGGAGAGTATCATGCTAAGAAAAATGAGTCAGAAAAAAAGGGACAGATGAAGAATGACTGAACTCATTTGTGAAAGATAAAATAACAGTATGAGACTAATACCCAAGGACAGTAGAGAACTGGGCCAGGAGGATTGCTCCATGGCTGGAAGCCTGCCTCAAATGCTCAGGAAGAAGGTAGTTAGGATAGAGAAGGGACCAAGTCATTGACGAAGTCAATAATGGCTGGAGGGATCGCTGAGGATGTGAAATGGATGCTCAAAGTAGGCAAAGGACCAAACATGATGGACTCTCAGTATCTGTACTGTAAACTATAATGCCCTAAAGTAGAGAGTAAGAAGGAAACTGCCTGCCATAGAGGCAGGGGTGGGGTGGGGTGAGTGGGGGTAGCAAGAGGGATACTCAGGGACATTGAGGGTGGGAAAGCAAGAATGGTGGAGGGATGGGTGTTTGATCACTCTGACTGAACTCAATCATGAAAGCTTTGTAACTATCTCACAGTGATTCAATTTAAAAAAATTTTTTTTAAATTAAGTGTGTATGTGGTCTGTGTGTGTATGTGTTGTGTGTGGTGTGTGTGCACGCGTGCCTGCTCACTACCAGAGAAAGAAGAGTGAGGGCTCCTGTTTGTCTCCCTGTAGCAAGAAGGCCAGAATCAGGTGGTGAAACAAGTTGTCATGATGAATTCGATCAAGTGGAAAGAAACCCTCCTGACACATTGGAAGGACACAGGAAGCAAAGTCAGCCCACTGGCTGCTTAAGTGTGAATAAATCAAGACAAGGAGCTGTTAGTAGGAAGACCCTTTGGGCACAGACAAGCCTGTGGTCTACATCCTGCGAGGGTCCCTCCAATGGTAAACAGATACACTTGATTCATGTCCCTAGGCTCAGATGTCACCGTGTCTGCCAGACAGCTCTGTTAGGGCTGGAAAATGTGTCGCTTGGGTTACATGTGTCCCAATTTGGGGGCTATAGAAGGCAAAAGGCAAGAGTAAGGCTGTGGAGCCTTACATTCATTCTTACCACTCAACCAAGAAAATTTTTTATTTTTACAATGATTATCCTTATAGAAATACCCCATAGGTATACACTTTTTAAAAACATTAGAAGAGTCTGGTTTCCATTAAGTATTTTGCATTTACATATCAAAATGAAAAAATGTTTGCTTGAAAACAACTATTGGTAAGGTACATAATAATATATGTACTAACCACCACCAGTCCTGTCAAATACTGTCACTGTTACTGTACTCCCATTGTTCATTGATTTGCTGGAGCGGGCCCAATAACATTGTGAGACTTGTTACTGTGTTTGGCATATTGAATATGTCACAGGGAGATTGCCAGGCTTTGTTGTGTGGGCAAGATACTCTTGGTAGCTTGCTGGGTTCTTCGAGAGGGGCAGAGAAAACGAACTTGGGTCTGCCGGACCACCACATACAAGGCAAACACCCTACCCATTGTGCTATTAGCATACTATAATTATGGTGCTCACATCAATGATTTCTTGGGGAGGGGACAAAACACTAATGGTGGTGGTGATGGCACAACCTTTTGTTGTGGTTCTCATGGGAGGTTGTACCTTTTAGTTGTGATGCTTGCACACACCTAGATGTGGTGTGGATCTGTGTGTGGATCACAGGCAGAATAGCTTTCAGAGAGAGACACAGCACCTAATTCAAGATTGCTTACAAGCCAGGTGCCCCAAACTAAGTTTCAGTTGGCATTTGTTATGCCCAAATTTCCTTAATGTTGTATTTATTTATTTTATTTCTTCTTCTTTTTTAAATTGAATCATCATGAGATACACAGTTATAAAGTCTTTATGATTGGGTTTCAGTCATACAGTGTTCCAACACCCATCCATCCCATGTCCCATCCCCAATTTACATATTCCACCACCAATGGGATTGCTTATGTAACTGCCTAGCATAATGCTAGGGACACTTCTTGTATTGTCAAATCCATGAATTCCATACTCAGCTGATTTCATTAAAACCAGTCACAGGTTTTCTGAGTTCCAACCTTCTCTGTTGTACCTTGTTAAATGAAATCAATCTTGTTGTTGTTGTTGTTGGGGGTCACACTGTTGGCACTCAGGGCTTACTCCGGCCTGTGTGCTGAGGGATTACTCCGGGCAGTGCTCAGATGTCCTGATGTGGTGTCAGGGAGGATGCATTTGTTAAATACATGCCCTACCTTTCAGGTTACTGCAGTGATAAATTTGCCACATGCTTCCCTTTGCATAAAACAGGTGGTCTTTCAGGTCTCTAATTACAGCTTCCTTGCTGGATTTCTTTACATGGTCTAACTGGCCCTGGCGTCAATGGCAGATGCTGAGGAATTTTTGTCAGAGCAGAATTCCCCTTCTGATACTAATTTTCTGTGTCTGTTAAGAAAAGTAGTTTGTACTGCAGTGCCAAATGACTTCAGTCCTTAGAGGCTTAAGGCAATGGTGCAAGCTCAACATATGTGGGTAGATGATAAGAGAGAGAACACAAAATAATAGGTGATACTGAGTAATGACCAGCTGAGCCCTTGGCCTTAGAACATAAAACGAATTACCAAGCAGCAGGGGAAGGAGGGGAATAAGAAGATCAGGCTAGAGGTGACACAGGGGCATGAAAGTTTGTGCTACCTCTTATCATCTGTCATCTTAAATGCAAATCCTATCCACGTGACACTATCGTGAAAGCAGGGAGAACAGTAGTCGCTTGTTGCTCATGGCCCTATTATAATAACTTAGTTGTTTTCTTTCTGGCCACTCCTGACAGTGCTCGGGGCTTGCACCCAGCTCTGTGCTCAAGGTTCAGTCCTGGCAGGCTCAGTAGACTATATGTGGTCCTGGGAATGAATCCTGGGTTGGTCTCATGCAAGGCAACTGTCCTATCTACTGTACTCTTGCTTTAGTCCCTATTTATTACTCTTGCTTTAGACCCTATTTATTATGTGAGGTAGTTACAACAGTATTAAGGTTACTGTAGCACTAACTTGCCAACACTGAATCTCCGTATATTTTCTGCCTCTTCTTCTTCCCATGTTGTTTCGTAATTTATTTTATGTCCAAGGCCAAGGGCTTGTCTCATTATTACTTAATACTCCTATAATTTTGTGTTCTCTTTCTCTCTCCTTCCCCTCTGTTCCACAAACGAGTGAGATCATCTGATATTTATTCTTCTCTCTATGACTTACTTTAATATGGTGCCCTTCACTTCCATCCACCTTGCTGCCAACTATAAGATTTCATCTTTTCTTACAGCTGCTTAATATTCTACCATATATATATATTTATGCCACAACCTTTTGATTCATTCATCTTTTGGACATTTGGCCAGTGTCCATATCCTCTTGTGATAAGCAGTAGAATTAGCAAAGGTAGGTAATCTTTCGGAATGCGCGCGCGCGCGCGCGTGTGTGTGTGTATGTGTGTGTGTGTGTGTGTGTATGTGTGTGTTAGGGGTAGATGCCAAGAAGTACAATAACTAGGTCTCTTGGGAATTTTATTCATAAATTTTTTGGAAGAGGTCTCCACATTGTTCCCTTAGAAGCCGAATGGGTGACATTCACAATGATTGCGAATGCCTTTCCCACCTCATCCCTGACAACACTGATTATTTCCAGTTTGTTTTTTTTTTTCATATATACCATTCTCACAGGTGAGAGATGATATGCCATCATTCTTTTAATTTTCATTTCCCTAATAATAAGTGATGAGAAACACTTACTCATATGGCTGCTGACCTCCTTATTTCTTCTTTCAGCAAGTGTCCACTTTCTCTCCCCAGTTTTGATGGGTTATTGAGTTTTTGGTTGTTGAACCTCGTGAATGTTTTTATAAATCTTGAATATTGGTTCCCTTGCTGGCATATTGTATGAAAATATTTCTGTCCATTCAGTAGAGAGTCTTTTTAGTTTCTTCTTTTCCATTCTCTAATCTTCGTTTCCCCCTTGCTTTGCTCTGAAATGCAGTAGCTGACTGTTATGGCCATGCCATGTTTGCTAGCATCTGCCTTTCCTCAGAGATGTTGGTGGAAACCTTTCTCAGGATTTCTGAAAGGAAATGGAGATGACTGTAGTGGGTTTTGTACCGAGAGACTTGAAGCCTGTGAGGTACCTTTCAGTTTTACCAGTTGCTCTCCAAGCTACTTTGTGTTTCTACTTGGCTAGGGTCTTCTTTGGTGGTGAGTACTTTTAGGTGGTTTGGTTTGGTTACAGGACAAATTCTGGAGAATTCAGTAGCTTCATACTATTGCCACCACTCTTTCTCAAGAGCTACCTTAAATCTTCATATTGAGATTTTGGTCCACAAAATTGCTATGATTTTAGATCCCCGGGAGCCTTCTAGGGTCATGCAAACTTCAGAGAACTTTTTCCCCCAAGGAGTAAAAGTACTATCTCTTTCTGCATAGAGGAACTTGTTTTTCATTGTTTTTATTCTAAGGTGTAGTCCTTCAGAACCCAGATTTGTTATATTGAGGTCTCCCATTTAATGCTGGCCTCAAGTAATATCTGGAATTTATCTCTCACCTGTGCACTCTGCAGCTTTACTTAAATGGGTCACTGGGATGGACCACAAGCTCTTTTTGAAGATCCCTGGGAATTCTTGCCTCTCAAAGTGTTTGCTCTTTTTTTAATTTTTGAATTCTATGTATTTGTTTCTGCCAATTCACAGGTATGTTAATATAATATTTAAGAAATGATTTTGCATTTCAGTTGATTCAGTTGTGATGATGGTTCAGAGTACCTCTTCTGTCTATTGTGCCAGAAAAGGGAATGCATTTCTTTTTTTTTTCATTTTTTATAATTTTTTTAATTGAATCATCTTGAGAGCAGTTACAAAGCTTTTGGGTTTAAGTCTCGGTCATACAATGAAACACCCGTACTTTTACCAGTGCCCATCCTCCACCACCAAAACCCCCAGTATAGCCCCCATCCCCTACCCTCCCCCTACCTGTGGGGCAGATGATTTCCACATTACTCTCTCTCTACTTTGATTATATTCAATAGTTTGACACCAGACCCACCATTATTATTTGGGATTTTACCCCAGCACTCAGATCTGCTGAAAAGGCAATAGTAGACAATTTGTTCTCTATTGCTGGTTATGAATAACATATGACATCGCGTGTCTGCAGTAGTGTCCGCGCAATTTTGAAATTCTGAAATTTTCACACTTAAATCTGGAGGCATTTCTGCCAAAACCTGCTGGGTTCTGAGATTGACCTGCTGGCGGCACCATGCCCCCGGGAATGCATTTCTAACTGTACTTATACTTCCTGTAGCACAGAAAGTTAAAGTTGCTGGGACAATGGTCCATGTTAGAAAACACCATAACCACATCAAAAAGACATGGAAAATAGAACATGTGCTTTGTTGTTGATACTTGCATAGAAATGCTTACTAGTTAACTTATAAACATAGAGTCGATATGTTTATATTTTTTATAGTTGTTTGGAATTATTCAGGAACTTCTATTTTCACAGGAAAATGTGTTAAATAAATTTAAATAAAGCTGAATGAACTCCATCTGACATAACAAAGATAAATACAATTTTCTCATAGACAACCTGAGAATTCTTGAGTAAGGGATATTTGCATATAAGTTTCTATAATTACTAAATTATTCTGTGAAGGCTCCCCACCTCCTCCCTGCAATATTTAGCCTTGTTTAGCCTTTCTTAGCATCAGCACAGCCATTTCAGAAAAGCACAGCATTTGCCAGTAACCATCTGTTGAACCAGATAACACCCATTTATGGGAATCAGCTAAAAAGGCAGAACTACTCCCACCCATTTCTGGGGATCAGCCGAAAAGACAAAAATACTCCCATCCATTTATGGGGATCAGCTTGAAAAGCAGAATTACCCCTGCGTGAAGTCAGTGGAGATAATCAAGTAAAAGGAAAACCAGGGAGTGGCACAAGATGGTCAGGAAAGCCCCTTGCATTTTTAGAGTATAAAAGGACCCTGGAAACAAGGGGAGGGGTCGCTCTCCTAGTAGAGGGTACAGCTCTGACGAGTCAGCTTTCTAAACTCAATACTTGTTTGACTGTGCCAAATAAAATCTTACACTGCAGAGTTCATTGCTTTTTGTGGTCTTTTGGACACCAGACCCTAACAATATATGTATATTGTATATGTTTGTATATATATATATGTATATACTTATACACACATTGGGGCCACACCCTGCACTGCTCAGGGCTCAGTGGGTCTTGCCAGACCAAATGCAGTACTGGGAATTAAACCTGGTGCAGTAGCATGTAAGACAAATGCCCTGTCCACTGTTCTACCTTTCCAGCTTATTCTATATATTTTTTATGTATCTGGTGTTGGGAATAAAAACCACAGTCTTACACAATGAGGCATACACTCTATTGCTGGGCCACACCCTATTCCCAGAATACTAATTTTTAAATAAATGTTTCCCAGATAAGATTTCATATACATGTATATATACACACATACATATGTAAATATATTTATATATGTCTGTATACATGCCCATACACGTATGTATGGTATTGCTCCAGCTGCCCAGCAAGCAATCTCAAATAGAGTATGTGTTATCCATGTTTTTCAATGACCACAGCCACAAATTGGATTTTCTGCATGGCATCTGTTCTCTTGCCCTCTGCCACTGTACCTGGATTCTATATCTCCATTTTATTTGTTTGTTTGTTCAGATTCAGCAATATTCAGGGCTCTCTTCTGACTCTGTGCTCAGGAATCACTCTTGGCAGTGCTTGGGGGACCACACGTAGTGATAGAGATTGAACTCAGATCAGCCGCATGCCAGGCAAGTGCCTTAACTTATGTGTGTGTCTCCAGTTCTTCTGTCTCTCCTTTTTATCTCCTTCTTCAATTTTGAGGGAGATAAAGACACCTAGTCCCCCTTTCATAAAACTAATTGTTTATACCATAGAGCAGCTCAAGTCTTTTATCTCTAGCCCTTGTATAGTCTTCATCCATCTTAAGGGATATCTTTCTATTATCGAAGGCCAATCAAAATGTTATAAATAAATAATTATTCTCTCTTACAAGGATTCTATCGCCTAGTTTTTTTTAAACCAACCTCATTTCCTCATTTCCTCTCCCTTCTTCTAACCCCCATTCCTCCCTCCCCCTGCCCCATCACACCTCCATTCAGCATTTTCTTTAGTGATTATAGATGTGAGCTTGAAGGAAGAGAGGAAAGAAAAATCTTTAATGGAAGTACTAAGACTAAACTGGGTTGAAAGGAGTCGGGAAGACCAAATACTTTTAAATGAAGCTTTCATGGTAGAAAAATTACTCAAAGGCATTTATAGAACCAGTAGCTATTAAGCAAGAAAGCGAGCTATAGTTACATTGAAATGGAGGTCAAATAGTGTTTATGTATATAGTATCTAATTTCTAAGTACATGGGAATTTTTTTGTTTTTGTTTTTGTGCCACACCCAGTGATGCTCAGAGGTTATTCCTGGCTCTGAACCCAGGAATTACTCCTGGTAATGCTTGGAGACTGGGGATTGAACCCAGATTGACTGTTTACAAAGTAAATACCCTAACCTCTGTACTATCTCTCCAGGTCCAGTAGACAGTTGATTTTTATGTTATGAATATCTATAATGACTATAATGACATGTATTTGTATTAATGTCTAAAGCAATTATTTTAATCATAAGATCAATAAAACATAAATTCACAGCATAACATCTACTTCAGTACTTATTATTACTATTATGCTATACTACCAAGGTGATAAATTTAAGCATATTAACTTTTTTTTATGAGTAGCTCGAGTAATGGAAGTAGATTAGTGTTTTTGATAAAAGTGACTGTGCCCTCAGGCCTCTTATGTACCAGTGACTGCTTTGCTGGAAGCAAATGGTAGAACTCCAATTACATATGCCCCTTCTCTTGGCCACTTTGATATGACTACTACTCTTGCTATAGTTGTATGTGCTGACTTGGAGTTCCAAGGCATTGCTTCTACAACTATGTCTGTACAACTCTGGTCAATTGTGTACTTGGTCTTCAAAGGGAAAAGTTTGTTGTCCAGGACAAATGTACTACAAAGTAGGACAGAGTTTTTGAAATTGTTGGCAATTACAGTAAGAGATTATTCTAAATTTTATTTTGTGCTGATAAAAATGCTGCATGAAAGATGTAAGGCAGTTAGCATCATTTATTCAAATCTTCAAATTCTTCTGGCTTTCACTCGCGTGTGTGTATGTGTGTGTGTGTGTGTGTGTGTGTGTGTGTACTCATTGTGGTTGAAATAAAAATAGGCCAACCGAAGAGATGACTGACAAAGATAAAGTCAGCTAGTGGTTCAGGTTCATTCATGATTCATTTTCTTTCATCGATATGTTCACTCTACCAAATACTGTGGGAGTGAATAATGATGTGGGGAGTCCAAGCATTCATGGAGTTTACCATCTAAAAGCCCTGAGCACTTTGAAAATTGCTGGGGCTGAGATGAAATATGGTCCCTACTCTCAAGGAGCTCATTGTCTAGTGGGGGAGATTGACACAGTAGATGATAATTACCATACAGTGTTGAGTGTAATAATGAAATAATTTTCTGGAGAGAGAGTTGAGTATCAAGAACTGAATATGAGCTGAATAAATTTTTGCATCTTAAGCTTTTGTGGCTTGAAGGACAAAAGTTCTCAAATTGGCAAAGGCAAGGATGCAAGAAAGAGGCCAAATAAGTTTGGGAATCTTTGATGCAGTGATCTTATTCTTCAAAGACAGTTCGTGAACTGGAGTGAATAAAGACTGTTACAATACAGAACACTAATAACTTTAAAAACAATTTTTTTAATTTTAAAAAATTTTTCTTTATTAGTGAAACACCATGAGGTACAGTTGTAGACTTACAAATTTTTGTGCTTGAGTTTCAGTTGTACAATGATCGAGTACCCATCCCTCATAACTTTTGAGTCTAAAATTGTGAATTAACTGAGGCCAGAGAGATAGTACTGTGGGTAGAGACTTGCCTTACATGGAGCTGAACCTGAGTTTATTTCCTGGCACCCCATAAGTTTTCCTGAGCACTTCCAGGAGTGATTCTTGAGTACAGAGCCAGAGTAACATCTAAGCACTGCTGGGTGTGAACCCCCAGAATAAAACTTGAATAATTTGAATTAGTTTTTTTTTCTTGAGATTAGATTGAAAGAGAAAGTTTTTAGCTCAAGAGGACTGATATATACAATATTCTACTGTCTCCAAGTTGTCATTAGTCTTAAGTTTCGTGGCAACTAGGATAAAAATAAGAAAAAGATATAAAAATAAATTAAATTAAAAAATAAATAAAATAAGAAAAAGAAGAGGCTCCCAAGGAAGCAAAAGAAGGAAATTGAGAAGGAGAAGGAAAAGGTGAAGAATTCTTGTACCTTATCATGTGGGATTTAAGTTCATACGTGAGGATAAAATTCTGATTTCCTCAGCACAGTATCTTCATTATGGGTATTAAATAGTTGCAGGTGGGGAAGGAAGACTGTAGTACAGCTGGATTGTATAGCCTAGGAGAAAAACTTGGCTTGAGTGGGGAATGGCAGAAAGAAAATGGTGTGGAAGTTAAAATAGAGAGCTGGAACATGGGCAAGGAATCTTTTTTCTGCAAAAGACACTTGGGTATTTGTAACATAGTTTGTGGGCCATATAATCTAGGTAGATGGGCCACGGGCATCTGACAAGAAGCATATGTGTCTTTCCTTTCATATATTAGGATCACATCACATGATTTTGTGGGCCTGATAGGGTTTGCAAACAGGTCACCCCCCACCCCTGGTTAGTCATTGGACTTGAAGGAAATACAATGGAAAAGTCTGAGTGTGTGCATGTGGTAGACTCAGGGAAGTATGGGTGTGGATATTCTTAGGCTATGAAAACTGAGAATGGACTTCTGAGTTCCTGAGAACAGGAGTTAGGAGTTATCTATTCATCGCATGGTATAGCTATGGTAGGTACTAGGTCTACCCTCGATTGGATGAGGGATTTGGCATGAAGTCTCATGGGGAGTAGAAACTTAATATTATTAAAAAGCTATCTTGTTGATAACATTTTCTTGGTTATGTTGGAGAGAATCAAGGTAGTTAAGGGCAAAGTCATCCATTCAGCCCATTTCTAATGAAATCAGGGGGACCTATGGGGTTAAGGAGACTTAGAATGGGTTTGGGAAAGTAAGTTTTCCAGTACTTCTATATATCTGGGGATACAATAGAAGAAATCTAATATTTTTATCTGGGTGGAGATAGGGATGGATAGAGTCAGTTTAGCCAGAGGTAGATTCAAGTCAGAACTTTTTTTCTTGAGATTAGATTGAAAGAGAAAGTTTTTAGCCCAAGAGGACTGATCTATACAATAGTTTACCCTCTCCAAGTTGTCATCAGTCTTAACTTATGTGGCAACTAGGAATAAAATAAGAAAAAGGTATAAAAATAAAATAAAAATAAAAAATAAAATAAGAAAAAGAGAGGCTCTGAAGGAAGGAAAAGAAGTATATTGAGAAGGAGAAGGCTACTTTTCTCTTTAAAAATAAAAAGAAGTATAGTCCACACCCAGCTGTGCTCATGGAACCCAAGGTGATTCCCAGCAATGCTTAGTCTGCATTGTGGGCCTCCAGGCTTGTTGTTCAGGCCATCAGGGCCACACCAAGACATGCTGAGGTGGGGATGAGAGACTTGAAGAATTGGGAATGTAACTCAGGATCTTGCACATGTAAGGCATGTGCTTGAACACAAGAACTATATCCTCCAACCCTTTTTTCTCCCTTCATTCCTCACTGGGCTGGAGTGATAGCACAGCGGGTAGGGCGTTTGCCTTGCACAGAACCAACCTGAGTTCGATTCCTCCGTCCCTCCCAGAGAGTCCAGCAAGCTACCAAGAGTATCCTGCCTGCACGGCAAAGCCTGGCAAGCTCCCCGTGGCATATTCGATACACCAAAAACAGTAACAACAAGTCTCACAATGGAGACATTACTGGTTCCCGCTCGAGCAAATTAATGAAAAATGGGCGACTGTGCTACAGTGCTACATTCCTCACTGTGGTCCTGCCTCTGACTACCCACAGTGACAGTAATAATCTGTCTGAGATAAAGAATAAGAAAGGGTTCTATTTATTTTCAACTTACTGGCGTTTTTCACATTAACAATGAAAAGATGTTACTCCTATAACACATTCTAAAGAAATCCTTTGATGTCTTTTCAAATCAAATTTTAGTAATTCCCATCTGATCAAGACTTGGATTTCATTATTTTAATAGTCTTTTTACAAGTTAGGATCATGCTGTCTCCTATATATTTGTTTGTTTGATTTTCTACAGTAAGAGGTCACTAGAGCTCTTCATCAGTGTGAGAAAGAATAGCTCTTAATAAACTTAGAATAAAATCCTAAAGAGTTTCGGGATTTGGAAAAATTGCTTGCAGATGATATTATGCCACCATTAGCTTCAAAGTGGAAATTTTGTGAATAGTTAAGGAAAGATGTGAACAGTTTTGAGAATAGGATCTAAATCACCATTGTCTCTCTTTGTTAAGCTTTTATATTAAGTATCTTGCTAAGGATCTCATGTTCTAAGGGAGATTTGAAGAGCTAATTTTTAAAGAGTAAGAAAAATTGTTTGGCTACCTTTTATGTTCTGACTTTTCTTGATTTTGAGGCTATGATTGAACAGAGTTAAGACAATGGAGTCTCCAGATTGAGAAATATACTAAGAGCCTGGGAACAGATTCAGAAGATGGAGCTGATGGAGCTGTGCATGCAGGAAAAAAAAAGAGTAAAACCCACCCAGGTTTGATTCCTGATTCCACATAGTCCCCCTAGCACCACTGTTGAAAACTCTGAGCACCAAGTTGTGAGGGGGTTGGGGGAGGATGCCCAGTGACAGCTTATTCGGACCTCAAACAAAACTAAAGAGAAATGGAAGATGGAGAGTGGGAGAGACAGCATAGAGAGTATGGGATTTAGCCTTGCATGTTGGGGGGAGAGGGGAGGAGAGAGAGATAGAGAAACATAGAGATTATGGAAAGCTTTTCTTGTCAACATTATTCTGGGGGTTATCTCAAGGTGTATGAGCTTGAGTAAACCACACCCTCTGTTGAAAGGAATATACACCTTCTCCTATGCTCTTACTACTGTAGTTTCTATATACTTCCAAGAAGGCTACTATTAATTCTATTGTAATTGTATATTTGCTAACCTGTGTTCCATCTTTTTTTTGAGGATAATGATTGTGTTTTAATCATGGTTACACCTCTAATGCCTAGACCTATACCTCATACTTAGAAAATGTTTCAAAGTAGTTTTGAAACATAAGTGAATGAAGCACTTAGAATTTCTGGTACTTTGATGAATTCTTCCTTCCAGCGTACCTTTCTGATTGGTGGAATATGTATGAGGCAGGTGGTGGGTCAGAAATGAGAAAGAATCTAGAGAGGTGGTTTGTAGTTAAGAATATAATGATGCAGCTTCCCCTGCCCTTTCTGTAGAATTGCCTGATGAAAGGAGAGTTCTCCTGCTTTTCACTGTCCCTGAAAATCACTTTGATTTCATAGAAATCTTGTATTCTTCCTACAGTAATATTCTCTCATATTTGAAATAAAACTCCATGTTTGTGGCAGACATCAAATACAGTGAATACAGTTAATTTACCAATTTATTTGGTTGAAAGTTCTTGGGTTTCTGGAATCTCCTGACACCAATGTTGAAGAAGATGCAGAGGGATGAGGCAGTCAGGAGGGAGCAATACTTGGTGAGGGAGCTGGGACTCATGTTGGCTGACAGACTGGACTTCCAAGCTCAACATCTAGCTGGTGACCTGTCTCAGGACCTGACTTCACACTCATAAAAAGCAATTCCTTGGAGTCCCAATTATTGACCCTGTCTTTTGGTCTTGCTATTTGGTAAAGTGAGAAGTGGTGTGAGCTGCTTCTCAAAGTCAGTACTCCAGACTGCTGCTATTACAAACAGCTGTGTTTCATGGGAAAATATTCTTGCCAGTTCACCATCTTCGGAGAATTTCCTGGACATCTGAGTACACTTATATTCAAAACTCTCCATTAATTCTCAGTTCAGTTAGCTTTGAGTAGATGCATAGCATTTCTAGAATCCTCTCATTGCGAAAAGCACAGAAATGTTCTGTACTCTCTAATCATCAGAGTTAGCACCATCCAAAAAATGATGTATCCATCTTTTGCATTAAGAGTATTTTTGAGAAAACATTTTCTTCTCCAAGGAACAGTTATTTCTTCTCTCAGACACACATCTTATTTCCTAATACATTTGAAACTAGCATGCACATTCAGAGATTGGGAGGACTGATATTAGTATATTAATAACAGTGAAATCAGGCTTATTATGAAAAAAGTAATCCACACGTTTCTAAATCATTTTGATGAGAGATATCTGAGAGTCTGGAGAGATAGGTCAAAGGACTAAACACATGCTTTACAGGTGGCAGCCTCGATTGGCCAGCATTGCATGGTATCTGATCATCCCTGGAAGCATCTCCTGAGCAGCCATCTCTAAGCACCACCAATTGGTGTGACCCCCAAACTAAAATAAACACACTTTAAATTTTCAAATAAAAAATAAAACATTTCTGATTAAATTTTTTTCTGAAAAATAGTGAGGAAGAATTCTCAGGTCTCCAAATAAAGAGAAAATTTGGCTCTAAATATTAAGTCTCTGAGGGATTTAAAGACAATTGTTTCTTTTTCTGTAATTACCTTTTAATTTTGGTCCTTAGGATGGCCTGTTTTTAGATCATAGAATGGTTCACCTAGTTCTTTGCACTCTGCCTCTGTTTTGCAATATGAGATAAAGTACTGTAATCAAAAACAAGTCTTTTGAATATAACTGAAACTTAAAACAGCAGTCATAAAAATCACATGAATTGGAAGGAAAAGAAAGAAAGCAGAGCGTCTTATTTGTAGAATCTATATTTACCAAACCACATCAGTACAGGCATTTAAAACTTAGCCTTCTGCTCTTTCTGAATCTTCAGCTTGTTTGAAAGAAGCTTGCATCTGTTTAGGGCACCTTTGGGACATCTTGCAGGTGTCTGGGATGCCAGTGAGCTCAGCTGTCTTGCCCCCTGTCTTTGTTCAAGCTGCTATAACAGCATACCACAAATAGGGTGACATGTAAACAATAAAAATCTACCCCTTATGTTCCAACAGATGCAGAGGAGCCCAACTAACAAGGGAGGTGCGTGTGATACTGTTTGGCAGGGGAATTGAAACTCATGACATTTCTGATGGCATATGTTTCTCACAGTTTGGGGAAATCTGAAAACAAGATGCTGGTAGAATTGATACCTCGTGAGAAGCCACCTCCTGTTTCTTGGATGATTGTCTTTTTGCACTATCCATAGATGGTGGTAAGGCTTGGGGAGCCCTGTGGAGTCTCCTTGACAGGGCATTAATCCCATTCATGAGAACTTTGGACTCATGATTTCAACATTCTCCATCAGGTCCACTACCAAATGTCATCACATTGGGTTTCAATCAACAGACTTGGGAAGGCATCATCATTCAGTTTATTGCATTTTATCTGGCATTCATTTCTGTTTGGATTATTTCCTGGGGTAGTGTTGCTGTTCCAGCTATGGTTGACCAATAAACCCTAGGCAGGTACTTCTTTACTGCTGTGGCACTGTCACTGGATGCCATCACTTCCGTTCCCCCTTGACCAGGCTTTGTAGAGCTGAAGCTCCTCTCATGTTCTCTCTCTCTCTCTCTCTCTCTCTCTCTCTCTCTCTCTCTCTCTCTCTTATTTTTTACTTTTTGGGTCACACCCGGCGATGCACAGGGATTACTCCTGGCTTTGCATTCAGGAATTACTCCTGGCGGTGCTTGGGGGACCACATGGGATGCTGGGAATCAAACCCAGCTCAGCTGCGTGCAAGGTGAACGCCCTTCCAGCTATACTATTGTTCCTGCCCCTTCTCTAATGTTTTCAGGCCATAAATCACAAAATCACAAAATCACAAAAATCCTGTTAGTCGTCGATTGGTTCGAGCAGGCCCCAGTAACGTCTCCTTCATCCTAG
>JAOXYA010493138.1:0-15167 GCA_028565675.1 Sorex palustris | reverse complement strand
AGGAGTGTGTGTGTGTGTGTGTGTGTGTGTGTGTGTGTGTGTGTGTGTGTGTGTATGTGAGAGAAAGAGAGAAAGAGAGAGAGAGAGAGAATATTGTGTGTGACTGCATGTTTTAAGAGTATTAATTCCCACTAAATTCTTATGTAATACTTACCTATCATAAACTGTTCATTCCTGACCAGGACAGGAGAGGGAATCATAAAATTCTTACATAGGTTTTCCCTTCCCTCATCTTCAAGGCACAAATACACAGATATGCACACATGCTTGCACACACTTAGGTACTAAAACCCTACAACCCAATGAGAGGCTAAACTTGAGAAGTACCCTTCCTAATTTCAATTAAAGCCCAGCCAGGAAAATTGTTCAGTGCCCCTCTAACATTCCCCTCAATGTGTCCTCAGGTCTCAGATGGTTGCAGACACTCACCTCATCCTACTTGGTCTTGGATGAAGTGCCGTAATATAGCAGATCTGAAGAAAAGGGTTGACCCAGGGACAGCAGTTTTGCTGACCTAGGGTGTAGATGGCAGCTAGGAGGCTTTGAGAATAATGAGCATGTTGTGGGCATTTCTTCACTTGTTTTTCTAACACAGTCCTTGCAAACTGAGAGAGGCTTACATTGCCCACCCTCCTTCCCCCCACCCCCACTTGCAAGAGAAGCCACAGTCTGGTCTGAGCCAAAGGAGCCACACAGGCAGGCAGGCCTGCTGGCACATCCATGAAGGCATTGCAGAGCGTCCACTCTCCCCTTCTGTAGCTGTCTTTGATTTCATCTCCTTTTCCCAAAGGCATTTTGGGAGAGTCCACCAGATAAGCCAACTGCTTCTTCTTCTTATTTTACATTGGTCAGAGAAAGATGAAAATTTAGGCAGCCCAGAGTAAAAAGCACGGATAAAATTGTTTAAACAAAATAATTCTGTGGTAGAAGAGTGTATGCTATATGATTGTAGTATAAGTATAAAATATTTTATCATATATGCATATTCCTATGTAAGGATATATACATGGAATGATTGCATTGATCCATAGAGCACATAGGAAATATATGACAGCATAAAATCAGTCATCTCTTGATGTTGTGATAATTAACTCTATTTGATTTTCCATACTTCTCAATCTTGCCCTAGAGGAAGTCCAATGAGGTGCTACTGCCTCACAATGAGAAAACATATTAACTTAAAACAGACAATGTGAACATTATAGTCTATGATTATTTTACAGCTCCTATAAAAAACAGTCAAGGCATCATCTAAAGTTCCACTCAAGTAACAGTGCTCTCAGTGGATTTTTTCACTGCTTATTTTATTTGTTCTACTTTTTTGACTTGATCCCTTTCTTGGACTATAAAAATCCCTATTTGGACGGCTGGCAAATTTCCAATATTTCTCCCCTTATTTCTCTTGACAAGAGAACCACCAGTGTTTAGCTGAGCATGCAGTATAATACACTTCATGTTCTTCCTTGTAACTGAAAACCTTCATGTGTCTATGTTCTAGATGTTAATATTTAAGCAGAAGAGGTATGTGCAATTATTGCCTAATGACCTCAAATGGGCAATGTCACTACAATTCCCACTCTCTTTCCCCAGGTCTTTAGTGGACATACAGGAGAACAACAATGGGACTTTTAAGATGCACTCACCACTGCAACTCCTCAAGTTTCTCAGTCATTCCATGCCCTAAAGTTGGAATGTAAGAGAACATGAGGAGGTTTCCTCGTCTTCTTCTTCCCAAGTGTTGGACCAAATGGACGATTCCAATCTCTTACAAATTCTGAGATGTTCCACTCTCAAACACTTCCATAGCTTCTTAAAATCACCCACAAATGTCTCAACTCTCAGGTACCTACTAATGAATCTTCTTTGATTGTTTACATGGTCATAAAATACACATTTCTACTTCCCAACTATTATCCCTTCAATATGCTGACTCTTCGTTCCTGGGAAGTGATGGATGCATTTTACAAGCTCTTGGAGCTTATTACTTAGTTGTTTTCCCCACTCACTATCTAAGCAAGTGCATTTATTCCTTATTTGTCTCAGACTGAAGCCTTATCTCCCAAACTACCCTCTGGGGTTTCTCCTGAGCAGCACAAAGAGTGCAAAGTGTGGGGTGTGCAAACAAGCTTTTAGTAGCAAGTGATCTCTCTTCTGTAACTGTCTCTCAAGAACCTGCCAAAGATCATCCATCGTGTTCCTCTGGAAACTTTACATTCCTGTAATGGGTCCCTCCCTTTCTGTCAATGCTTATAAAAGAAAATCAAAGCCCCCTGATTTTACAGATTGTGCTCAAGAGCCATCATCTCCTCTCCCCCTCCCTTCAGTCTTGCCCATGAATGACAGCACTTATGCAGAGTTTAAGTTCAGTTGCAAGGGTGGAGATAGAGGGATTCCCTCAACTCTAACCACTCCCATTCTCTGGAGGATTAAAATGTCTTCTGACCTCACATCCCTGGGCGGAACCTCCACCACTTCTGTGCTCTCACCAGAGTACAGACTTCCCCCTCCATCACTTTCATTTAGACCTGCATCATTTTCTGATACAGCATGCCTGAAACCTCTGTTGAATTATTTAAGCATTTGTTGACTTACAGTTATTGGAAATAAATTCTCTCCGAGAACACAAATATCCTAAAAGCAGTGGTCTCTGATATTCTATCTGCTAACAGCAGCCATTGATTCAAATTCTTCATCGGTGTATAGCATATAAAGCCCTTTTATGTTCACTGTGGCATTATTCCACCAGGGCTAAGCTATGGGGAAAAAAAGCTAAGTTATCTGTCAACAGATGAACGAAGATGTGAGCTATATACAATAAGTTCTCAGTTAACCTACTATCTATGCTCTTAGAAAGTGCAATTTTAAGTAAAAATCACAGAGAGAAAATCAAAATCAGGTTTCCAAAAGTCATTTTATTCAATGCAGGCTTACTGTTTTTTTTCTCATCAATAATATAGTAATGTGACATTTAAAATTATATATGTATGTGTGTGTGTATCCAGACTTAAATAAGAATGAAATTTTCCATTTATCATAATATGTAACATGTGATAGGTAGAAAACTATGAAAATAATATCAGATGCATATAAACAACTAGTGTATTACATAGAGGGTCTGAAATCATCAAACTCACAGAGGCAAAGAGTAGTATATTTCTCAGGGGGTAAGAAAATGGAAAGTAAGGGAAGACTGGGAAAGTACTATCAGATGCTGTTATTTCTCCAAATTAAATAAAATAAAGTATTTTTAATCTGCTGATTGAAAGTAACTCCAATAATGCTTATGAACTACTCCTTCTCGTTTAAAATGAACAGATTTCTAAAAGATTTGATAAGAGTTCCATCAAGGCAGCATTGACTCTTTTTAAACCTCTTTGTTCCACAAAGAAATTTTTGTATATATCCCATGATTTTTTTCAGGTAGGCTTATCTGATCTATTCAGATCCAGAAATACCCCTGTTTCATTGTCCTTTGGTGTGTGTTCATCAGCCTTACTTTTCCCAGCACAACCAATGTAAGTGGGTCCCAGGAATACTGGAAACAGCAGCCACAATGACATTACAACAAGAAGGAGTTTCCTTTACCCAAGACATCATCCTCTGCATTCCCTGGCCTACAGCTCTCCTCCCCGCCCCCACCCTCTCTCTCAAATAAGGTACATCTCTGTAACTTCCTTCACTGCCTGAGCCAGCATTATGCTTTTCAATAAATCCAAGCTTTCAAAATCAATAGTCTGAATCATTTTCTAGTTGCCTGGACACTTCTGCTTTTAGCCCTCGGACACAAAACCATTAGCGATCCTAGAAGCAAGGGAGCTCATATCTCTTTTCTGGGGACAGCAGGGGTGGGGGCAGGGGCCGTGTGAAAAAGCATCCACAAAAGAAGGAAAACATCAGGGACACCTCAATAACTAAATTTCGAAAAGTACACTATTAGCATTGCTTCTATATTTAGTCAATACGTTCTTGATTTGTAGTTGAGAACAAAGAGCAGCAAACATCCTTGCTCTCCTCTGATTGCCAAAAAAAAAAAAAAATGGACATTTGAAGGAATGAGATGGCAGGAAGGAAAGTTGGCCAGCAGGGGGCGTGGGACCCTTGAGACAGGTTTGTCATCTTGCCCCAGTCACTTGTGTGTAGGTTGAATACATTAGTATAAGTTTGGATGTTATTATTGTTTTGGTTTGATTTAGAGTCACGTCCAGCAGTGCTATGGGCTTATTTCTAGTTCTGTACTCAGGGATCACTCCCAGAGAGGCTTCAGAAACTGTATGTGGTACCAGGGCTCAAATTTGTTTTGTCCACTTGCAAGGCAAACTTGATTAACTGCCTAACCACCCAGCCCTCTTTGGGCTTATTAAAGACCTTTTTCTTCCTTCTGAGATTTCAGGTAAGATTCTTGTATAGATGGGCCATGATTCTAGAGAGCTTGCTAGTGAGATTGCTCTACCCCATCCTTGGAGAGGGTCTGAATGTGTCTTAAATGGGTGGGTGGAGGAGGGTTCAACAAGAGTCAACAAATGAGGGCAGGAAAAATACCCACATATTGGAATCAGATTATTCAACACCATGAGTGGAAGTCATTCCCCATATCACATTGAACAGTACTTTTTGAGAGCAGGTGGCTTCGGTGTACAAAGAAATGTTGACATAAGGGCTAGAGTGATAGCACAGGAAATGAGACACTCACCTTGAACTGTGGCACAATCTGGATCAATCCCCATCACCACATATGGTCCCTGAAGTCAGAGCCAGGCGTAGCACCTGGGCACCACTGAGTGTGCCCCCCCCAAATTGACCACTGCCCCCAAACAATTTTGACATAAGCCTTATATAAAGCAGGGGGTACTTTAAGGAGATTATAAAAAGCAATGATGACCAATTAAACCAGAGTGACATGATTTGGGGTGGCCAGGCAACTGGAGTGACACTGGATGGAGTGGGATTGGGGAGGGCAGGTGCTAAAAATTGTTCCCTTCTAAGACTAGACCTCCTGGGCGGAAACCAGAAATGAATCAGATACAAATGGGGCTGCAGAGCTGTCTTCATAAATCGCAGTCTGTAGGCTTTTTAATGTGTCAGTGTAACTCAGCCGTTAGCCATATTTAATTGCTATCTACAGTAAGTTCCGCAGATCATTACCATACTAGCCATTTTTCAAAGATCCTTATTAGCACAGGACAGGGGAACACAACAAACACTATAAAAGGAGATAGTGGAGAGGAGAACTGCAGAAGCATCTCACACAAGTCAGTCACCTAGAAGAGAAACTCTGTACTTTGACCAGTCAATGGATCCACACTGGACTCAGTAGCACAGAGCAGAAGCCAGGAGAAACCAGTCACTGTCTTGATCCTCCTGTGCTCCTTTCCCACATTGCACCCTACGCTCTTACAGACAAAACTCATGTCTACAATGACTGGCTGGAATAGAAGGAATCTGAAGTGATCACAGTCCACATCTGAAGATTCCAGAAGTGGCAGCTACTGGCAGATAATTCCATCAATAGTCCATGGTATTAGTACGGATTGAAGAGCAGGTACTTAACCCAGTACCAGCTCCTGTGCAAAAACATTTACATGAGGTTACCTGAGATTAGCCCCTCATAGAAGGATGTATAATTAGGGACCATCTCTAATAGAGACCAGCAGACATTCTAGTTTAACCCACCCACTTTATTTCAGTTAATTGTAGCACTGTAGCACTGCCCTCCCATTGTTCATAGATTTGCTCGAACAGGACCAGTAACATCTCCATTGTGAGACTTGTTGTTACTGTGTTTGGCATGTTGAATATGTCATGGGTAGCTTGCCAGGCTTTGCCATGCAGGCGAGAAACTCTCAGTAGCTTGCCGGGCTCTCCAAGAGGGGTGGAGGAATCGAACTCAGTTCGGCAGTGTTGACTGCATGCAAGGCAAACGCCCTACCTGCTGTTAATAAGTAATAAAAATAATTTCAAAATTAAGTTCGTTTAACTATGTGATTATTCCCATTATATTATTTTTGAATTATTCATTGTCAGAACTTAGGTAATGTCTAAGTTTTTTTTCCCCCTTCCAAGTTGATCAAGATTCCCTTGGGCTTCTTCATTTTCTGAAGCTCCTCAGATGGGGTTGATACTGGGAGGGTGACTGAATTTGCTTCCTTTTTCTTGTGGTGTTACCTCTTGCCTGGGTGTTCTGAGCTCCCTTTCCTTCCAAATCACCTTTCCCTGGAGTCTCAGAAATTCCCAGTCTCATGCATGCACCTCTAGTGGGGTTATGATGCTTTCCTTCCAACTGTCCTTTGGGACCACTGTCTGTTATACCAATTTTTACCATCAGTTATGACCCCCAGATTTCCAAAGAGCACTGATAGTGGGAATTGATGTTTCCCCCACCCCAGGAAACATTCCTAAGGTCTTTGTTATGTAAAGTTAGGCACTGTAAGTTTTTATTCACACATAAGTGTCCATCCAAGTTTCTGACTATATAAAGTACTCTGCTCTACAAACAGTGTCTGCAAGCTCCATGTGCACCCCCAAGTAGGTGGCAGCTTCTTTTCTAAGATGTGCTTCTGGCCCCAATAGATGCATAAGGTTTTTAGTTTCAACCATTGCTTGATGGTCTGTTTTCAGTTTTCCCCTCCTTCTAGACCTGGAAAGATTCCTTTTAAGGCCCTCTAAGAATGCCTACCTCATTTTGCAAAAACACCTTAAACATTCTCTTGTTTCTGGAGCATGTATCTGAGTGTGAAAATGCACTCCTTCTCCATCTTACTCCCAGGAAATTACTGTACTTTACACAGAATCTTGCTGCTTAGAGAAAAGGGCTCCTGCAGCAGCAGAACCCAGCTAAAATCAAACTGATTGAAGGTTCTGAGGAGATAGCTCAAAGAACAGGTGCACATAAGTAGCTAGAGTTTGATCTCCAATGCCAACACATGGTGTCTCAATATCTTGGGAGCAAGCTGTAAGCAATACACTAGGAATCGCCCATGAGCACTGCCAAGGATAACCCAAAAGCAAAACGAAATAAAATTTTTTCTGTTTTACCTGACACTTAAAGCAGAACAGACCCACAGTGGCCTTCGAACAGACTAATGCAAGAGAGTTCTATGTTGTTGGAGTAAGAAGTGCTAGTATGAGTCCCAGTTTTGTCTTTGCCTGTTTACCTTGGACTCTAGTTTTCATGGATTTCATTCAACCTCCTAAGTCTACTAAAGAGGGAAGCATATATGCTGCAGACAAGTGGTGGGGGTTGGGGGTGGTATTTCGCAAAGTTGGTGTATAAGAATTTCAACAAAACTATCAGAACTAGCAAGAGCACTGGAAATGATTCTTTAGCTTCCCCTTGAATGGACAGAGGCTGGAATGGTCGTTTCCTGGGGACTTTGGGATATTTTTAGTTCATCAATATAGGAAACAAAGGAATTGAGTGCAGGACTTGAGGCAGACTCAGACTTTCACTGACCTTCCCTACCCAACTCACAGTGCTGGTGGCCAGGACTTCAGTCCTTCCTGAACTGGTGGAGCTTTTGATAATTACTTCCCAGAAAGCACCTGGTGACAGGCAAAGGCACATGTACTATGACAAAACTAACTAGCCCCCCACCTTCAATGGTCAGCTCTCATGGCAATGGGGCAAAAGTGCTGAGCTTCCAACCTCTCTTGTCACCACCTACACAGTGGCCTGACCACTGGGAAGAGTCAGGAAGACTGATGCAGTCATGTGTTCCCTCAGAAGGGGTTTCTCAGTGGGACTCTCCCACTTCAAGCTATGCTAAAAAGAGCAATGATTCCATCCAAACAATGAGATGGGTTAGGTATTCATAATTTATTTTTTCTCTGTTTTGAATTCAAGTTTACCAATGCATCTGCCATCCCAGTGGCCAAAATATTACCTTTTTTCAAAATACAGTTCACATGGTGACCTGCACTTCCTACTACACCATAAGAGTCAGCCCTGGATGTGTTTCCCACTGGTTTTTTTTTTTTCCCTTTGGGGAAATTCAGACTTAGGAGTGCTATGCAGTCCAGCAGTTAGCATGAGTTGCTTGTGCTGGAGGACCCCAGTTCAGATCCCACTTCACAACTTCTCAGATCAATTAGTCAAGCCTAGCCACCCAAATGCTCAGGTTTTGATTGCACTTACATGGAAGAAATGGAAGGAAGGTTATTATTTCAAAGTGTGCTTATGAAGTAGAGAATATGTGATACCCTTAAATGAGTATTTGATACACAGCAAATGCCAAAAATATATCTATTATATTACTGTTGGTATAAAAATAATATTAGCAAAGGCAACAGTAATATTGTGAAAAGGTGATTCTAATATATATCAAAGGATGGCAATAATACATCATGAGTTTTCCATATGCTTTCAGTATGACCTAAAAGCATCCTCCTAAAACATCTCCTGGTTCCATCATGAGATTCAGAGAGCACTGCTTAAATGCAGACATAACTAAAAGATGTTTCAGAAGCTTTGTCATCCTCTACTCAGAGGCATAAATTCAGGTGATTTGAACCACAGCCCAGAATACCTGATTATGGTTTTTCAAATGTTTGCAATACATGAGTTAACTCTCCAGAGAACAGCTTTATGATTAATTCAGTCTTGCTTATTAATAGTGGTCCATAGACATCTGATCCCAAATAGTAGGAAAAGATACATTATTTAAAGCTGAATCTCATCAACAAAAGTGAAAAAGTATTTAGGGTAATAGAATCAGGCTGCTACTTAAATGGGAATGGGTAAGTTGCTAGCAAAATTATTTTAGAGCATAGAGTAGTTAGGAAAATATTGCAACCCCAAACGGGGTTTTCTGGAGGATCACTTCTTCTCAGACTCCCCTACTAGAGACGTTTCCATCCAAAATTTCTATGTCTGGACCACATTCCAGATGTAAATCAGAATTACTCAGGTTAGAACTTGGTACATGTGTTTAGCACAAGGAATTTCTATTTGGATTCCTGATTGAGGGCGGCTGGCAGCAGGGGAAGGATTCCCTTTGGATCGCTGTTAGCAGAGCAAGGTCACAATCTGCCCCACCTCCCTACAGCTCTAGAAAAGGCATAGATTGCAGGCAGGGACTGTCCTGGACTCCTAAAATATGGATCTTTTAGGGAAAGAATGGTGCAGTCACATTTTCAAATGCTTCTGTTTCATTGCAAAGTGAAAGGCTCACACAGGGAAGCAATTTGTGCTTGGGCAGTCAGCCCAGGAGCAGCAAAGCTGCAATGAAAATTCGAGTTTGCGCACCTGCGGCTAGCATCCCCCCAGCATCCTTCTTTAAGGCAACATCCCAACAGCCTGAGTTCAAATGCAGACCACTGCCTCTCCCAACAAAGTTTTCATGACCCAAATCCCCTGCGGTGAACCCAGGGTATCTGGCTCAGCAGGTGATGGCTGTGCACCACCTGAGTTTTAAAAAAATACCCAGAAAAAGACTGCAAAGCTGTGAAAAGAAAGTGCAAGCCTTGACAGAGATTGATTTGAACAAGGCATCCGTTCTTTTCTTGCAGAATTATCGGCTGAGTACCCATGTCCCCTGTGCTGAAAACAGCAGGCAGTCAGACAGCCAGGGCTGCATTTAAGAAATAGGGCCACACAGATGGAGCCCTAGAAAATAATGCACAAATGAGACATATCAGGTACCCTGATGGGGATGTACCTTGACAAGAGGAAGGGACTCAGAGACTATATACACAGTTAAGACAGGCAGCAGTTCCATGGAAGCTATAGGGACAGAATACTTTTTGTCACTATCCAGATAGCTGTGGTCAGGACTTGTCTGAAATGTTGTCACGAAGATTGATAACTAGTGATGTCTAAGGCCTGGACAAATGGGTCACAATGGTTCACTCTGCTCTGGGTTTTGTTTGTTTGTTTGTTTTTGTTTTGTTTTGTTTTCCTTTTTGGGTCACACCCGGTGATGCACAGGGCTTACTCCTGGCTCTGCACTCAGGAATTACTCCTGGCGGTGCTCAGGGGACCACATGGGATACTGGGAATCAAACCCAGATCGGCCGTGTGCAAGGAGAACGCCCTACCCGCTGTGCTATCACTCCATCCCCCTCACTCTGCTCTGTGGACCTCCTCAGATAACTATATGTTTTAAGAAAAATTCAAATCATTATTAAATAGAAAAACCTTAAGAGTCACTAAATGCAAGAAAACTGTGGCTGACAGGACATAGTCATATAGTTCTATTTTTTCACAGAGATCGTCATTTTTTTTCCATAAAGGCTGAAACAGATGGCATTCTCACCAACTGTGATCTCTCTCATATATGGAACTCAAAAATATACTAGCAACAAGCTAGCAAGCAAGCAACAAAGACAACATAATGTGAGAACTGATCAACATAACAGATTAGCAGGCTGTTGGGAGGCTGGGTATTTGGGTCCTTGAAAGAGGGAAGGGGTACACTGATAAAGTGTGTGGTGTTGGATTTATGTGCATAAGAAATCATTATTAATGACGATGCAAACCATAGAATCTCAATTTTTAAAATACTTTAAATATTAATATTTTAAATATTTTACATTATTTTTTATTTTTTTCAATATTTTAATGCAATCATATCAAAGTCTCAGATTCCCTGATGATCCCAGAATAATATAGGAGCATGTAAAAAAGTTCCTGGAACATTGGTAAAAGCCTTGAGGGAAATAGCTGATCAACTAAAGAAACAAGATTCAACAATACATCTACCCTAGAGCTTTCATGTCAAGAACTCTGCTGGCTCTAGTATAGTTTTTCTTTAGGAAAATCGAGAGATGCTGCTGTCATTCGGGTTAAACTGGCTGATAACAGCTAGTGCTGCTACTGTCCCTCTTTCTGTAAGAGATACCGGTCCTCTGCATCCCATGGGGAAACTGTCACCAGAGCAGGGGAAACAAACGTTCTGTCACTCTGTATTCTTATTCTGGATTGTGAACTTATTTCCTTTCTCCTGTTTTCAAAGTCAAGCATATTGTTAACCTCATTAACTCCAGAGAATGCTAACGTCACACATCATTAGAGAAGGCACTTTGAAGAAAGTAGGGCAAGAAAGGACTCGTTCCTCTCAGCTGAATGTCATCAAAGGACCTGGAGTTCCATTCAGAGTGACTGCATTTTGGGGCTGATGTTGCTTCATTAGTCCACTTCTGAAAGCTCTATGCCTATTTCCTAGTAGTTTATTTGTTAGCAAAACAAAACTAGTTTCATCTTTATGTGCTTATATTAAAAAAATTACATACACAAATTTAGATATATATTTACATATATATCAAAATACCTTAATAATAAATTTTTAAACATGGAAATGTAAAATCTTTTATGTTAATAAATATCATTACTTTATTATTATTTATTATTATTTAAGAAATTACACCCATAGAGGTTTCTACAATTGTTCTGAGCTTGCTCAGACATGCTTCTTATCTGCGAGATAATCCAAGAGATTCAACAAACTCAGATATTCCTAACATTCTCCAAAATTTTGCTCTCTATTCTCACAAATCACTCGTATTACTTGTATCACTTGTCATCCCATTGTTCATTGATTTGATTGAGCAGGCAACAGTAACGTCTCCATTCGTCCCTGTTGCATGCTAGCGTATTGGGGCAGTCTTTCAGGGTCAGGGGAATGAGTTCTGTTATTGTTACTGTTTTGGGTATATCGAATATGCCACGGGTAGCTTGGCAAGCTCTGCCATGGGGGAGGGATACTTTAGGTAGAAAGTACAAAACCGAGGCTGGAGCGATAGCACAGCAGGTAGGGCATTTGCCTTGTACGCGGCCAACACGGGTTCGATTCCCAGCATCCCATATGCTCCCCTGAGCACTGCCAGGAGTGATTTCCTGAGTGCAAAGCCAGGAATAACCACTGTGAAACACCGGGTGTGACCCAAGAAAAGAAAAAAATAAAGAAAGTACAAAACTTAATGTATCATTTTCTTATGCATTATAGAATTAGTGAGTGCTACAAAGAAGGTGGGGAGTGTACCTTTGTGTGATTATTCCCTTGATTTCCTACATCTCCAACCTTAGGATCATATGTCTAACTCACTTGAACAGGTGGTGGGTGTGGTACTTCTCACAATAAGAATATGATACTTGTCATTGTTGACAAAATTTCCTCTTGTATTTGGATGTAGATGCTGTATCGATTCTCTTTATTTTATTTTCATTTTTAATTTATATTTTAAGTTGAATCACAGTGAGATACACAGTCATAAAGTCTTTAATGAATGGATTTTAATCATCAAATGTTCCATATAATGTTTCTTTATTTTAAACCAAGAATTTTATCTCTCATTATATCCTTGACTATTTTCCAATATGACTGTATTATATAGTCACGTATGGCAGTCTTCAGAACTTAACTCCTCTGTTCTAATGGATCACTCCTGGCAGGGCTTGAAGTACCGGAACTATGAAAGGCAAACACATTACCCTCTCTACTACCTCTCTGGTCCTATAGTTCAGAGTTCTTTGCATAAAGTGGCACGGATGACTCTGCTTAGAGTCTAACAAAGCCAGAATCAATATTGGTAAGGCTGAATTCTTTAAGGAGGTTGTGGGGATGATTTAGCTTCTAAACTCCCCTTTACTGTTGGCAAATGTCAGTTCCATGTAGAGGCAAGACTAAGGTCCCCATTTCCTTTCTCAGCCTCTTGACAATGTAAGAGATCCTTTGTAGATTCTAATTTGCTACCTTAACATGAGCAATAAGGTGCTGGAGTAATAATAATGTGAATAGGGCCCTTGCCTTGCATACAACAGATCCGAGTTTGATCCTAAGCATCTCATATTGTCTCCCAAGTACAACCAGGAGTAATTCCTTTGTGCAGAGCCAGGAATAATTCATGAGCATTACTGGGTGTGGTCTCCAAACCAAATAATAAATAAATAAAAATGAACAATGAATGGCCTAATTTTCATGGTTTGATATTCTTGACCTTTATTATTGCTTTATATTACCTGACATCACTCTAATTTTTCTCTTTCTCTTCTAGTTTGACAGACTATTTGATATTCATGGACTCACTGAAATAATCCACTCTAATTTCTCTACTCTGAGATGAGCTAGTTGATAACTAATTTTATCTGCTTATTTCTCTCACAACATTACCTAGAATCATGTTCAATTGAATAGCCAGTAGTCAGAAAAATTTATAGTATAGCTTTGGAATTTTGTCTCCCACATATTTGTTCATTGACAAATTTCCTTTATGTTACATTTCAAGGATGGTCTTTGATCTATTTAAAGTTATTCTTAAATCTTTGCACTGGCTGGCACTAAATTTACTGATTTTCCCTTATTTAAAGTCTTTTCTTTTTTCTTTATTGCATACCTCATCTCCCTACTCACCATGTTTTCTTCCTATAGGACTGACCACTTTATCTCAGTCTCCTTTTCTAGATGCTTTTCTTTGTTTTTTCTTCTTTTTTATTTGGTTTTGGTGTCACCAAAAATTAATACTGATTTATTGCTCAGAAGTTGCTTCTGGTGATGCTCAGGAGAACATATGTATCCTGGGGATGATGCCAGGATCTATAACTTGCAAGGCAAAAGCTTTTATCCTGGTACTATTTCTAACAGCATTTTTTTTGTTTCTTTAATTAAAAAATTTAATTATTTTTCTATTTAAGGTAATATGCTTTCAACAGTTAATGTTATGTTCTTGATGTGTAGTCATCACACCTAACCGCCACCAAAGTACTCAATATCCTGCGCCCATTTCCTCATTCTAATTCTTGTCTGTGTCATTATTTCCATACCCTGTTAGAGCTTCCTGAAACTGGAATATTACATATGTCTCCAATTGTTCTTGGAGTAACCCGAACATCATTTGAGTATTGGTGTGTCTCAAGTTCCTATACCACATTTCCGTTGTTAGTCTCCTTTCTCAAACTTTAGACTGTATAAGTTACCTATCTACGCAGTATTCAACATGGAAATCTTTTATGTTCATGACATAGCACACTTGAAGTTATTACATTTTTCCTGTCATGTAGGCTTCCTCTTCAGAAAGTCGAAAACCTTCAACAAATTTCTTAAATTCAAACCAAGTAGTAGCCAGAATTTCTCTGTTCTTAGGTCTACCACCTATGTCTATATGTCTACAAGTGAATCATCTGTTGCTGTAGCTACCTACTTAGCCTTTAAATAAATTTAATTCTTAATTTTATTGAGATATGATTGACATAAAATAATCAGATTGTTTCAGGTATATAGCATATAGATTTATATTCATAAATTACAAAAAATGATCACCATGGTAAGTCTAGATCAAAGTTATAAGAATTTTTATTTTTGCAGTGAGAATTTTCAACTTTTATCTCAAAAACTTTCAAATGCACAATACAATATTAGTTACTCTATTACTATGTTGTACATTATATCTTGCAACCTAATATTTGCTTTTGAACTATAAATTTGTAGCTTTTTACCATTTTTTTCCAATTTCGAATCAGTATTAGTTCTGCTCTTGCTAATCTCCAATTCCTTTCCTGCATCTATGATATTTTTCTTTTTTTTGACTTTTTAAAATATACTACATATTAGTGATACTACACAATACTTTTAAGAATACTTAACTTAGAATAATGATTTCCAGGTGCATTTATTGAAATAGGAAATATTGTAATAGGAAAGATATTTTTTTCTATGGCTAAATACTATTCTAACAAGTACATATACACATGTGATGCATACACATATTTACACTATGTCATTATGTATTCATCCATCAGTGGAAAATTCGATTGCTTCTCCATCTAAGTGGACTGACTAGATATATTTAGATCTTATTATTTGAAGAGCCTTCATACCTTGCATACAGTTTTCCATACTGTCTGTGCTTCAAATGAATGAACTACGTAGTGTAGCAAGCTACCAATAAGGTTATGTTCGCCTTTATTTTTTTTTTGGTCCTCAATAAATTTTCACTACTATAAAATACCACGAAAAATTATCTTCAGGGCTTAGTAAACCTGTATACCTAACCTTATTGTAGCTGCCTGAATTTATCTGCCAACATACTGTTATCAACTATAATATAGCCACAATTTTATCACTACTTTATCATGAAAAAACAGTTCTCAGAAATATGAGTGATTTCCCTCATTGTTCTGATGAATAGTATTGATCCAACATTATTATTTTTAGTAATAATCTGGATCATGTTCCTCA
>JAOXYA010493132.1:0-15167 GCA_028565675.1 Sorex palustris | reverse complement strand
CCGAGAGGGGCGGAGGAATTGAACTCGGGTCGGCCATGTTGGCTGCGTGCAAGGCAAACGCCCTATCGCTGTGCTATAATGCTGAAGAAAAAGTGAAGATCATAAGGAAGAAAAATGCATTTAGAGACAGTTACTGCTTGCTGTGTTCTGTGAGGTTGTACTATTTACAAGAAAAAACAGATCAAAGTGGTCCTTCAAACTTATGTTCAAGGACCCACTGTATTTTAATGGCGCTCGAACAATTGGTCACATTCACACACACCCCAACAAATTTTTTTGCAAGACTTCCTTTGCAAGGTAAAAAATTAACTTGGAATTAATCACAGACCTAAATGTAAAACTATAAGCTCTTAGACAATAACAGTGAATTTACCTGACCTTTGCTTTGCGGCTTTTTGCCTCGAACACTAAAGGCACGATACACAGAAGGGGGGAAAAAAAGCCAGACTTTATTCAAAGGCAAGATCTCTGTTTTGTGAAAGGCACTCTCAGAGAGTGAAAAGACAAGCCACATAATGGGCGGATGCATTCTGCAAAAGACACATCTTTATTTTATTTTTATTTATTTGGGTTTTGGGGCCACTGCCGATGGTGCTCAGGGATCACTCCTGGCAGGTTCCAAGGACAAGGACCTATCGAACCCAGGACAGCTGCATACAAGGCCAAGTGCTCTACACACCGTACCATCACTACACCCGAGACAAGTCTTTGGGAAAATGCAAACTAAAACATCAATAAGATACAGACACGCACTTACACCTGCTGCAAAGACCCAAATTCAGAGCATGACAATTCCAAATGCTGGGAAGGATGTGGAGCAACAGAATTCTCAGACACTGCTGGTGGCACTGCAAAGATAGTGCAGTGACTTTGTCAGTCTGGCAGAACTAAACTATCTCACAACCAAGCAATGATGTTCATTGATAATTACTCAAGGTGTTTAAAACACACGCCCACACAAGTTTATGGTGCACTTTTTGTAACTGCCAAATCCTGGATGCAACCAAAGCACTCTTCGATAGGTCTGGTACATCCAAACAACAGCGTGGTTTTAGGTACTGAAGAGAAATGAGCTATGGAGCCATGAAAAGATATGGAGGAATTGTAAAGCTAACTGAAAGCCGCCCATCCACGAAGGCTAAAGCTGTACTCACTCCACTCTGGCATGCTGGAAAAAGAAAAACTATGGTGACAGGAGCTGGAGAGGAGGAGAATGAACAAGTGGAACAGCATTTTGAGGGTTCTGAAAATATTTTAACGATGGACGCATGTCATTGAACACCTGTCCAAACGGCGACCATGTAAACTACTGAGAGTAAACCCTAAAGCAAACTATGGGCTTGGGGAGCCTATGACGTGCCCATGTGGGGTCATGACAGAACGCTTCACGTACTACTCAGTGGGAAACGTTGATACTGGGGGAAGGTCGTGCATGTTTGGGGCACCTGGGAGATCTCGGTACCTTCCTCTTAATCTTGCTGTAAACAGAAACTGCTCTTTCAAAAATATGCATGGGCTGAGAGGGTCAAAAACGCCAGGTCTTTTGGGGTTTGGGATGAAAATATTCGAAATACGGTGGTGGTAAGGTGCAATAGGGGTGGGATTGGTATTTGAATTTTAAATGTAATCAAATATTGTGAACAACTTTTTAAAACTTAAAAATAAAATAAAATTCCTGGCCATCACACAGAGATATATATGTCAATCAGCAGTTCAATATTTTTAATATCTGCTTTACCAATAAAATGGGCTGGAGCAATAGCACAGCGGTAGGGTGTTTGCCTTGCACGCAGCCAGCCTGGCTGAGCTGGGTTTGATTCCTCCGCCCCTCTCGGAGAGCCCGGCAAACTACCGAGAGTATCTCGCCCGCACGGCAAAGCCTGGCAAGCTACCCATGACGTATTCAATATGCCGAACACAGTAACAACAAGTCTCATGATGGAGACGTTACTGGGCCCGCTCAAGCAAATCGATGAACAACGGGAGGGCAGTGGACAGTGGACCAATAAAATAACCATGGGGCGGGAGGCGGGGAAGCCAGGTCTGGGGTTACTCACATATACTGGGATATGCAAACACAAGTAAAAATTACCTTTAAAATTATTAAAACTTGTACTTGCTTAAAATGGAAATTGAATCTAACCTATGGATTAGCCTAAAGTCTTGAGATAAGCAAATGAGCAGTTAGGTCAAACAATTACTTCTATAATCCCCTGAATAGATTCAATCAGAACCAACTCTGATCTTTGCTTCTCTCCTTTAAAACAACAACAACAACACCCAAACCAAAAAGCTCGGCCTTTCCAAATAAAAGTCATCTACAGATGCTGCAGCAGAATCAACAACAATAAAACAGTAACTCCAAACCGAACGCCCACCTCGCCAGCCTTCCCCCGCCGCCAGCCAGAAGCAGGTTCAGATGCTTCCTCAGCGAGGCGACCCCCCCCCCCCACCATCTCCCCTTTCCACTTAAACCTCTTTGGTTCTGGAAGGTAAAGGAGACAGAACTGAGTACACCCAAGAAGCATTTTCCCTCAACCTCTCAACCTGCTCTCTGGCCAAAGTGTGGACTACAAACAGTCGTTACAAAGCTTCAAACCACGTCCTCAGCAACTCCTGTCCTCGGAAAAAACCCCAGCCTCGCACGAAACCTCTAAAGGCCACGTCCATGTGATGAGATCCATTTGAATTCTTCTGACTCATTAAGTGTGCCACGTCCCGCAATCTCTGATACACCAAGCACCACTCAGGTGGAGAAATGAGGGGGCCAAGTGGCTATGCGTGCCTGGTTTGAAATGCCTCACGCCTGTGTGTCACAGAGAATCGGGCCACCGTGCCTCATGCAGGAGTCCAGGAAGCCAGCGCCGGGGGCCTCCTCTCTCCACAGCCCACACGGCCTGCCCGTCCGTGTTCCTGCAATCCTGCCTCTCCTCCAGCACCAAGTGCAAGCGAGGAACGACACGCCAGACCCATGCACTCCTGCCACTCTCCTTTCATGTCTCAGCCTGACTCTGGGGTGCTGGTGAAGGAGAGGGGCTGAGGTGAGGTGTCCGTTCAGCGACACCCACCCAGGACGGCAAACCCCACTTCCCCACAGAGGCCCCGCTGCTCTGCAGGCCCCGGGGCGGGGAAGCGGGTATCTGTAATGAACTGCTGGGCTTATTGATCCGGTGCCCAGAGGTGTTTAAACCAGAGGTGAAGGCTCCATGTGGGGCTGCCAGATAACACTGGAGATTTATGCTCCTGGCAAGGCTTTGGACTCTCCCGACCAGGAGAAAATGTGTCCGACATGCCCTAACTGCTGCGGGCCCAGGAGACGCGACAACCCGCGCGGCAGGGACAGCCGGTGAGGGGAGCGAGGCGCCCGCATTCTTTGCCTTTTCTGGCCACCGCGGCAAACCAGACCTGACATGCCGGAGATGAGCTCCGGGATAAAGCCGAGGGCTGGAAACAACAGGGGCTGACACCGCAATGACCTCTCCTCAGGAATTCCATTTTCAAAACAAAATCATAAGCGTGTCCGATGGCAACTCATGTTAGGAAACGAGTGATCAAAATGTAAACACCGTCAAACCTCGTAATTTTTTCTTAGTAGGAAGTATTTACATAAAGCTTATGTCAGAAATAACACGGCTGGCAGGGCCTGACTTGATAAGACGAGCACCAAGACCCTCGGTTTCCTTTCTCTCACCCTGTTGTGCTACAAGACATATGGTATATAAAAACCACCCACTGCTCAGCTATTCCCAACCAAGTGTCATAAAGGGCTATTAGGCATGAAACAACTGACGACGGGCCTGTTTCAAAGGTGACCTGCTGCACTGAATGTAAGTCGAGGAATGATTTCACTCTCTGAAGACAGAGGGAGCCGGGTTGGCCCCCGATGCTATTTAAACCCCCGCCCCCCAGTCCCCTGGCCCTAGCTGGAGGCTTATGCTATTTCCCAGGGAAATCAACCAGTCTGCTTCTCGGTTATTCAGTCATCCACTCATTCATCCCTTTTGTAAAGGGAGAGCGTACTCTACCAGAATTTTTTAACGGTGTTTCAAGGATCTATGTGGAAACAAAAACCATCACTGACCTGCACCTCTCTCCCAGCCAGCTCCACGCTTGCACATGACTCAGTGGCAGCTGCAACATTTCAAAATGATACATTCTGGGTGTCACAGCAGCGCTGGAGCTGCTGAATAAGACACTGGGGGAGATAAAGGAAAAGAGGAAACTGTGGGTCCCGTCCAGGGCCTCTCAAGCGCCATCACCAAGCCCGTAACAAGGGCACACGCAAAGTCCTTCCCAGAAGTGCCCCAGGAGAGGAGCGAGCCGGGTGATCTGACCGTTTACTGGCCAAGCCAAAAAGGCAAAGTTTTCTTCTTAAACTCGAAGTTACAGCAGTCTTCTCAGGGTATTTCCCCTCCCCACCCCCACCCCCGACCTTCCAAAGAAGGGCTAATAAGGGATTGCCTTCTGTCACAACAAAATTCCCAAACTGACAAGAGATTTGCGAAAGCAAGATTAGAAAAATAAAGTGTCTACACATAACTAAAGTCATACAAATGAATCTAACAAAAATAAAATGTCAGGAACAGGCAAAATTTCAAATCTTAATGTAAGCAGCAAGTTAATCACTTACAATTTAACTGGTGTCCAAAAAATTCTTTAAAAATATATTAATTTTAAAATGTACCAGGCTCAATAAAAATTATCACATTTTTGCCACTTGTTCCTGCTATACAGAACCAGGTGAAATCAAAATATTGGAGCACAAGAACCTTTCATTGTACACAGTCAGGATGTACTTTAGTTAACTAACAAAGCAGTAAGTCATAAGCAAGTAACCAGCACCCCGCCCCCCCACCCCCAACACACAGAGGCTTCAACAGGGCCATTTCCATATTAATGGAAAACCAGGTTCCTGAAGTGCAGAACTGCCAAGTAGTGCAGGGAGAGACATGCATTCCTGGGGGTGGGGGTGGGCGGGACAACTCAAGGCAGAGCCTGGCAAGCCTGGCAAGCTCCCCTTGGTGTGTTCCATATGCCAAAAACAGTAACAAGTCTCACAATGGAAACATTACTGGTGCCCACTCGAGCAAATCGATGAACAACGGGAGGATAGTGCTACAGTGCTAGTTTCTAGACAAGATTGAGGGTTACTTTAATAGGAACAGACAAGCTTCAAGACAGAAAATCCAAGCTCCAATTCTCCCCATTCTGCTTCCAGCGTGGCACACGAACCCCCTGCTAAACTTGGTGTCCTCACACCTCGGGCAGGAAGGGAAACAACAATGGGCCGCTGCAAGGCATTTGTGAAACTATTCAGCGTGAATTAGTGGAGGGGGTGGGGAGGGTTAACTGGTTTATCATGTGAAGGAAAAGACAGAGAAATGGAAAGAATTCGATTTTTCAGATCAGGGCCACACCCAGCAAAAGCTGGTGGTGAATCTGGGTTCAATCCTAGGAGTCACTCCTCGTGGCGTGAGGGGACCAGGTGGCACAAGGCATCCATCGATCCTGGCTTCTGCCCAGTGCACGAAGCCTCTCTCCAGTCCCCAAAGACCTTGCTCTGGTTTCTACGCCACACCCAGCAGTGCTGGGGACTACCGAAGAGAACGATTAATGGGAAATGAAAGCCATCCTGCCAGAAATCTCAAGTATGTCTTGAAAGTTCAGCACATGTACTGAAAGCTGGTTAGAGAAAAGGGCCCCCGAACTCCTGAACAAGTCACAGAATATACTTCTTCCTACAGTGAAACCCTTTCCATGGAAAGGCTGGGAGACAAGGACTGGGTCCAAGGCGGTAAGTCGAGATCTCATGGGAAAACCCTCAGCCCTGCACCCCCATCAAGGATGTACTGTGACTCTGTACATCCTTGATGGGGATGTACATCAGGGGAAAAAGTAACCTGGCAACCCTTCTCCCTGCCCCCAATTGCTAAGGCTACTGCTGCCCCACGGATGATTTAAGAGCCTCCCACCACCCCCTACCCGAAGGGCAGGGTAATGCCCCCTTGGGAAACATCACCTAAACCAGGAGCAGGTGTGAATTAGCTGAGGCAGAAGCGGTGGAAGCAAGCAGGCAGTGTCCTAGGCAGAGAGGCCAACCCATGTAAGCCCCAAGCAGAAGGCCGCCCAGACAAATACAACGGCATACAAGAGACACGGCTGATGAGGCCAAAGGGGCTCATCAAAAGTCACGCTTTAGGATTTCACAGCAGGAGAATAAGCTCCGTGCCGCATCGGAGTGACAGGATGTAAGAAGAGATGCAGACCAATCAGCGATGAGCCACTGCAGGGAACCAGACGAGACCCGGAGAACAAAGGTGGTAGAGGTGGATGAAGAGGAGCCGGGAGACAGAACAGTGGGTAGGGCGCTGCCCGTTGGACTCCGCGGCGCCACCTGTTACCAAGCAGACAGGAGAGATCCCTGAGCAGAGCCAACCCCTCGTCCCCAGTAACGAAGAGAAGGGAGATACGGTAGAACAATCGAGACAATGAAGTCAGGGGCTCCAGGACTCTGTGCTGAGGAGGGAGACAGCGGTGGTGGCAGAGGAGCTGTGGGCATTGAGAGTGGCCCCAGAGGAGGCAAACCAGAGAGGCAGGAAACATGGGAGAAAGTGGATGAGGAGAACACCTGGTTTTTGTCTGCTCCCGTGGCCTGCGGGGCCACCTCAGGGACTCCTGGTGTCCAGTTTTGATGACCAGCAATGCCAGAGTGAGACGGGGAAGGAGAAGGACCGGTACGTGAGAAGGAAGAAGAGGGACAGTCTGGACCAACTACTCTGTGGTCTTCCCAAGGCCCCGGGCTGGCCATTGAGATGGAGGCATTCAGCACACAGGCAAAGGCAGTTCAACGTTCAGACCAGAGGGAAGGAGACTCAGTGAGAAGAGGCCCATGGGACTCTCGGCACGCACAGGGTGAAGACGCTGTGAGCTCCAGGTACACACGGCAGTGCTGGAGAGCCAGGGCTAACCGTCAACTACATGTAAGACCTTAACCCCTACCACACCTCTCTGACCCCGAGAGAAATCTTAATGCACCAGCCCCGCTCCCACCCCAATCAATAGAGACCAGAAGCAACAGAGGTGGCATTTAAGAACCAGAGATGAAAAACACACACGGGTAATAGTAAAAAGGACACATAGTTTCCTAAAGGGGGCTCAGTGCACAAGCTCAGAAAGCCACAGCAGCAGCTGGCTGGTCCTGTCCCCTGGTCTTCGGCACTGTGGTGAGTTCCTGGGATTTGCCATACAGGGTTCGCTGAGATCAGATTATAATCATGGACACTTTTATCTTAACCATGAAAATGGCCTGTACGATTCTTATCTCAAATGCTCCATCTTACTGAGAGCACAGCGACACCGGGATACGATTTCCTCAACTGCCAAGTATGGTTCCACCCACTCTCCCATCTTCACCTGGGGTGGGGGGGGTGGGGTGGGAGAGCAGCACCCAGCTCAGCAGCTCCCAGAGAATGCTCACAGACCAGAGGGGATGGCGTCTCTGCCTGCGGCCCACCTGCCCACAGAGACCCTGGCAGCCTCCACACCCACCTCTGCCGTGATGGCCCACCTCCACCGAGCCCCTCTGTGGGGCAGATCTGCTGGGCCAGCCTCACACTGCTTCCTCTCCTGTCACTGGAGGAAGATGGGCAGATCCGGGAAGGAGTACCCCCCCCCCCCGCCAGCCGACAGGGAGCACCCAGGGACTCTAACTATACACACCCCCCCCTCAATCCCCCCCAGCAGCAGGAACACATGAAAACTGATGGGGAAGACACGAAGAAGCCACCAGGGTCACGAGCAAACAGTGACACAGGAGCACAACCATACCAACCAGCTCTGTAAAGCCCCAGAAAAGGACATTAGTGACACCAGGAGGAGGTCTGATGAACTCAAAGAAACAAGGGCACAGGCGTCTGAGAGCCAAAATAAGACAACAAGTACAAATGCCAGAAGTGCAGAGGACAGCAGGTGACAGGAGAAACTCATCAGAAGCTCTGAGCAGCAGCACAACAAAAGTGGTGGTGTTTCTTTTTTTTTTTTATAGCTGACTTTGGTTTCTGTGCCCAGATCACCCCTGAGCAGAGCAAGCGAAGTACCATGGTTGGAACACCGTATTGGATGGCGCCAGAGGTGGTTACAAGGAAAGCTTATGGCCCCAAAGTAGACATATGGTCTCTGGGTATCATGGCTATTGAAATGGTTGAAGGAGAGCCACCATACCTCAATGAAAATCCCCTGAGGGTAAGGCAAAAAAATGCAAGCTTTATCACCAGAGAAATCCTGTCCTTTAGAACATTATTGAGTATTGCTGTGTTCCAGGTACTGACTGAGAGTTTTGGATACAGGGTTGATAAAACCTAATTTTTGATCTCTGAATAATAAAAATGAATCAGTTCAGCATTCTTAATATATGTTTTTTAGATAAGTATGACATAGATACATATATACGTTATTTAAACATGTTTTATAAATAAAAAAGCATATGTGTTATATAAGTAATCTAAGTAGATGCAATGAAAATGGTATGCTATTATCTTCCTCACAAAAATTCATAATTGCAGTATTTAATGAGAAAAATTAAAAAATAAAACATTCCATTAGAGTAACACCCAGTAATATGTAACGTGATCTGTTCTTCAAATCATCAAGATTATCGAAGGAAATGAAAGTCTGAAAAATAGTCATAGTCAGAAAGATCCTGGATAGCTCAGCGGGTAGGGCGTTTGCCTTGCACATGGCCGACTGGGCCTACCTGAGTTCGATTCCTCCGCCCCTCGGAGAGCCCTGCAAGCTACTGAGAGTATCTCGCCCACACAGAAAAGCCTGGCAAGCTCCCCGTGGCGTATTCAATAATGCCAAACACAGTAACAACAAGTCTCACAATGTTACTGGGCCCGCTGGATCCTAGGAGAACATGACAGCTCCTCTTGTAATGCATTGGTCTTCAGACATCTGTCTATATTCTGGTGCAGTCTGCAGATGTAGAAAGGTTGAAAACCAGGACCAGAGAGATAGTTGCAGGGGTCAAGGTGTTTGTCTTACACGCAGTTGATCTTTGTTCAAATCCTCAGCTCCACATACAGCATCCCGACAACCACCACTAGGGGTGATTGTAAAACACCGAACCAGGAGTAAGCCTTAGCACTGCTGGTGTTAAACACCCCCCCCCACCCCCGCGCCAAAAATAAAACAAAAAAAGTAAAGGAAGAAAAAGGTTAAATACCAGTGGAACATTGCCCCTGTCCTTACGTTAATCAGCCTCTTTCTTTTCCCCATCTCCCTCCCCTTTATTTTTAGTTTGTAATCTAAGGGAAAGAATTCGTCACTATTCAGTATGTCTATTATTGTGTTTCATTTCTCTTTATATCACAAATGCGCAAGATATTCTGGGATTTACCCATATTTCACTTAACATAATGTCCTGCAGTTCTATTCAAGGTGCAGCAACCTGCAAGATTTTATCCTAGAGCTAATTTGTATTCTGTGGTGTATTTATACCACAACTTTATCCATTCATCTGTCACTGGGGTTGTTACCCTGGCTATCGTGCTTAGTGCTGCAATGAAATTAGCTGTACTTTTTTTCCCCCAGATTAGTGGTTTTGTGGTTTAAAGTGTTTTTCAATTTTTTTTTTGCCACACCCAGCAGTGCTTTGTTCTTAATCCTGGCTCCTTGATTAGGGATCACTCCTGGTAAGGCTTGGGGGACCATATGGGATACAGTACCTAGGATCAAACCTGAGTCAGCCGCTTGCAAGGCAAGCGCCTTACTCCAGACCCCATTTTATTAAAGTATCTTGATTTACGAAGTTAGTTATAGTTGAGTTTCAGACATACAACGTTCCAGCATCAACGCCACCACCATTATCAACTTCGTTCACCAGAGTTCTCAGGTTCACTCCCATATCCCTACTACACCCACCCCTGCCGGCCTGCTCTCTTGACAGGTACCTTTTTAAGTTTGGTTTTTAATGTTTGGGTCTCATGATTTCAGTGAAGTTGACTCTGTTTTGGATATTTGGCTCTATCATTCCTTAATACTACCACTGTAGGGTCTAGAGCAGTAGCACAACGGGTAGGGCATTTGCCTTACACGCAGCCAACATCCCATATGGTTCGATTCCCAGCATCCCATATGGTCCCCCAGAGCACCGCCAGGAGTAATTCCTGAGTGCAGAGTCAGGAGTAACCCCTGTGCATCGCTGGGTGTGACCCAAAAAGAAAAGAAAAATGCGCCAGAGTTCCCTCGACCTGTGTAACCCCTCACCCTCACCCCCCACTTCTCATCTGTCTCTCCTCCCCCTCCCCTCCACTTGATTTCTTCCCTTTGCCATATACTCTGGGGCCAAGGGTGATCTGGGCATTCTCCCCTCCCTCTTTAAAACTCATTCCAATTTCTCTACCATATGTATGTGATTCATCCTGTGTATATCCTTCTGACTTATTTCAGTGGACATGATGTATTCCAGTTCCATCTATGGTGCCACGAATTGCATGATTTCCTCATTCCTTTGTAGTTTAGTAGCTGTATAGTATTCCATTGTGTATATATACCACATCTTCATGATCCACTTAGCCATTTCTTAGATATCAAGGTTGATTCCATATTTTAGCTGTTGTACTGAGTGCTGCAGTAATAATGGTGTGCATACATTCTTTTGAATGAATGTTCTCTGTCCTGAGAATAGATACCTAAAAGTGGAATTGCTGGGTTATATGGGAGCTCAGTTCTGAGTTTAGTGAGAAATCTCCATAGTGTTTTTCTTAGGGTTTGGACCAAATAACATTCACCACTGTGGGTGAGAGTTCCTTTGACATGACACCCCCACCAACAGATATTATTGTTGTATTTTTAATATATGCCATTCTCACTGATGTTAGATAATAGCTCATTATCCTCTTCATTTGTCTTTCCTTAATAAATGACAACAAGCTTTTTTTCATGTACCTGTTTGCTATTCCTTGGTCGTCTTCGGAGAAGTGTCTGTTTATTTCCTCTCCCCATTTTTTTATGGTATTTTTAGGTTTCTTGTTACTGTTAGACTTTGTGAGTACTTTATATATCCTAGATGTCAACCTTTTATGTGTTGAGTGCAAAAAGTTTCTCTTACTCGGGTCTTTTAGATTTAGCCTGTGTTTCTTTTGACTTACAGAAACATTTTAGTTTGATATCATCTCAGTTTTGATTTTGTAGCCTTTGCCAATGGCATCTATTGTTGAAGAATCCTTTGTGGTCTTAGACTTGGAGCATTCTACCTATATTTTCCACAGTGTACTTGATAGATTCAGGTCTGTCTGATCTCAAGGTCTTTGATCCACTTTGAGTTGACTTTTGTTTAAGGTACGTGATTTAGATCCAGCTCTGATTTCTTGCATGTGGTTATCTAGTTCTCCCAATACCGTTTGTTGAAGAGGCTGTCTTTATTCCATTTTATGCTCTCGGCTCCTTTATCAGAAATCAGCTAACCATATATATGGAGGGTTATTTTTGGCAATTCTTTTCTCACCCATTGGTCAGAAAGCCTTTGTTCTAGTACCACACGGTTTTAATCACTATAACTTTATAGTATTGCTTCAAGTTAGGTAATGAGATGCCCTCTAGTTTCTTATTACTTAGTATGGATCTTGTTCTTTGGGGATTTTTATGATTCCATACATGTTTACTCTTGTTGCTGTTTGCAGCAGGTGGCGGGTGTGGGGCATTTGTTCTCAGTTTGACCACTTGGAAGGCAAGACCCCTCCTACCTGCTGTACTATCTCTCTAGCTCCTCCACTGTGTTCTGGGGGTAAATACCAAGTAGTGGAATCATTGGGTTACATATATGAAAATTCCATTACTACTATTTGTTTGGTTTTGGGCCACAGCTGGCTGTGCTCAGGGCTTACTTATGACTTTGCACTCAGGTATTATTCCTGAAGGGGCTCAAGGGATTAAAACCCGGTGGGCCACATGCAAGGCAAGCACCCTGCCCACTCTACTCTCACTCTGGCCACAGTTATTAATTACTTTTTTTAGAAGTCTACGTACTGCTTTCTGTAGAAGCTGAACCAGACAGTACTCCCAACAGTGAATGTGGATTGCTTTTTCACTGCATCCCCACCAGCGCAAGTTGATTGGAGTCATTTTGATGTATGTCATTCTCACTGATACATTTGGTATCCCATGAACATGGGATTTTTTTTTTAGGGCAGTGAAGTAGTTATTATAGTACAGTAATGATGCTTAGTTATCTGACAGTATGCATTGTTCAGAATCTGTACAACTGTATAAAGACTAAAAGTATAATTCTGGGAATACTTTTCCTAGCAGTGTGCTGGGTATAGTCCCTAAGCACTGCTGCTTAGGGACTATACTAACTATAGTCCAAAAAACTAACTCCCTCAAAATAATTGTTTAATAAAATTTTATCAGTATTGATTCATCGTTTGTAACTAGTGTTTCAGCCTGATGTACAATATTATCAGGAAAAATTGGTTGAGGGGTAATAATTGAAAACTATCTACTCAATTTTCTGTACATTTAAACTGTGCCAAATTTAGTTTTGTCATTGCTGTTTTTTCAAAAATTACATTTCTAGGAACTTAAAATAGATAATCATAGCACAGTGGTAGGGCGTTTGCCTTGCATGCAGCCAACATGGCCGACCCAAGTTGGATTCCTCCGCCCCTCTCGGAGAGCCCGGCAAGCTACCAAGAGTATCTCGCCCGCACGGCAGAGCCTGGCAGGCTCCCCGTGAAGTATTCGATATGCCAAACACAGTAACAACAAAGTCTCCAAGTGGAGACGTTACTAGGCCCGCTGCTTGAGCAAATCGATGAACAACGGGAGGGCCTTTACCTTTTTTTATAAAGACTACAAGAATTTTTCAAAGGTTAATTTTGCACGGGCCAGCAGGATAGTAGAGGGCTTAGGGCACATGTCTCACAAGTTGCCTGGCATACCACATTCATACATTTGGTAACGTGCTCACTTTGTTGAACTACCATAAGTATATCAGCGATGTTCTACTTTTAGGCCTTGTACCTGATAGCAACTAATGGAACCCCAGAACTTCAGAACCCAGAGAAGCTTTCTCCAATATTTCGGGATTTCTTAAACCGGTGTTTGGAGATGGATGTGGAGAAGAGGGGTTCTGCCAAAGAATTATTACAGGTGAATTTGGAATTGTTAACTTTTTAAAGAATAAGTTAGGTTTTTTTTTTTTTGAGTAACCAAACAAAATTTTACATAGCACTGTAGCACTGTGTGAGTTATTGTTAAACTGATTAACAAAATTTTACATAGTATTAGTTACATTATTTATTCACCACCTGCTACAGGTTGGGATTTCATTTACTGGAAATATGTTACCTATAACACAGTAATAAGTGTGTGCATTTTTGCATGTTATCAATTTTTAGACCCATTCATTGCTGTCCTGGGAATCTGGTCACTTCATTGATATTTTATATTAGAAATCTAATGTTATACTTTGAACTTCAAAAGTGTATGTGTTGGTGGTTATTAGAAGCCTCAAATTGCTAGAACACGTGTTTTGCATGTAGGAGCCTTGTACTTGCTCCCTGCCATGAACACTGTTGGGCTGAGCACCACCAGGTCTTCCCCCCCAACCCCTCAAGAAAAACCAGGGTACAAGTATTAGGCCAGCGATGTAGCTCTGAGCTGGAGATTATGCCTACATGTAAGAGGCCCTAGGTTTAATCCCCAACACTGCCCAGAAGAAAAAACATGGAAAGTATTGATTTGGGGGGGGGGTGTTATATGGGTATTGAAATGTGTGTTTACTAAATTATGATCCGTCAGTTTTGGAGGGCTTTTCTGAAAAAGAAATACTTCGTTTCTAAATCAAGGACAATCATCTTATTTATTTCCCCCTCTTTTTGGCAGCATCACTTCCTGAAACTGGCCAAACCATTATCTAGCTTGACACCACTGATAATGGCAGCTAAAGAAGCAATGAAGAGTAACCGTTAACATCATTGTTGTTGCCTCGTTCCTTTTTGTGTTTTTTCCCCTTCATTTTCTAAAGAAGTCTTTAATATATGAAAGTTACTACTCTTTGGGGGGGTGGGGATTATAAAGAAATGGTCTGCATAATATGGAAGCGAAAAGCAAACTATTTCCTGAAGACAACCAAGAAAAAGTTGCAAAACAGAGTATCAACTTTTGTTGAATCCCTTCTTTAGGGTCCAAAAGGAATTGTGTACTGATTCACTAGCCTTACTTCTTTCAGTAAACAGCCTCTTAGGGCTATTTATCATGCTTGAGATTTGCATTTTATTTTGCTGACTTATTGTAATGGAACCCATTCATCATCCCTTTGGGGGCATTTTCTGTACTTGAATGTCAGATTCGAGTTTTTCCAAGTATTCGATTCATTCTTTCCTCTCTCCTTCATACTGTACATCTCCCCCTTTCACTTGCTCTTTCTATGAGTTCCTTTGAGATTTTTTTCCCCCTAAATTCAAAGCAAGTGTGACAGAAATTATGTAGTTCCTTATTATAGTGGCAAGGGAGCTTGATAACGGTTTAACTTTTCTATAGAAGTTAGGACCAGCTGTTGTTACAATATTTCAGTTCAGGATTTGAACTGAAGGAAAGGAAGTATGTGATTTTTACCTTTTTTAACAAATGTGAAAAAGTCAGTTTTAGAAATTTTGTGGTAGTTGTTTGGCCTTTGTTACATGTATAGAAAGAAGACTAATAATCTATATTTATAACTAAATCATTGATAGAAAAAAATTCCACTGACTATACATCTTTACAATTTTGTTTTTCTTTCTGATTGTCTGCTCTTCAGATTTGGCTTCAGAAACCAAAGTCATTTATTCTGGTTCCAGCTTCGGCTTTATGACTGGTTGGTGCCATCACTTTTCTCCTCCCTCTTTTCTTATTTTGGAAATAAGTTTCTGTATATGTTGTAATATTAGTTTTTTTTAATTAACCTTTTCTCCATTTCCCCCTGACTCCCTCCAATATGGTAAATAATATAGCCATTGAATTTTCAGAATTTTAAAGTTAATTGTTTTCTTTTTTCCCCCTTTTTTTCCATTTAAAGGAGAAAAATATTTGAGGCTAGCAGAGACAGAGTGAGAGACTTAAGCCTTGGTGAGCTCTAAAATAAGTAAGATTATATTCATGAAAGAAAAATGTCAAGTCTATAAAGA
>JAOXYA010493109.1:0-15168 GCA_028565675.1 Sorex palustris | reverse complement strand
GAGAGAGAGAGAGAGAGAGAGGGTGAGTCTGGGGGGGGGTTGGGGGGGGGGGGGGGGGGGTGTGGCCGGGTCCCCTGCCTGCGCCACACACACACAGCCCTGAGCACAGCCGGGAGTGACGCTGAGCACAGAGGCAGGACTAAGCCCCAGGCACAGCCTCAAAGAAAAAGGGGAGTCCTCGGAAAGTCGGGGGTGGCAAGCCCCTCTGACATGTGTCCTCTGGTGATACGCTCACCGCCCCCGGGAAGCCCGCCCTTCCTCAGCCTCCCCCTTGGGGCTGCGCTGTGGGGATGGCGTCCTGCCCGCCACCTGCCCGCTCGCCCTCTTCTGGCACGCGGTCCCTCTCCGGTCAGAGTCAGGCTCCGCGTCGCCGGGGTTCTGCCTGGCGCAGGGTGGCTGGAGCTCACCTCCTCCTGTTCTGCTTCTGCTTCTCTTGCCCGCGGAGCCGAGTCCCCGAGAGGGGCCTCTGAGGACGTCGCCCTGTTTCCTTGGCTACGCCCTTGGACTCGGGGCCACCGCCCGAGTTAGGATGAAAGGGAGATCGGTGGAAGGGGGTTACGGGCTGGCTTTGCCAGCGGCCCACCCAGGTTGGCTCCCCGGCACTGCCAGGAGGGACCCCTGAGCACAGGGCCAGGAGTTAAGCCCTGAGCACCGCCAGGTGTGGCCCCAAAACGAGCCCCCAAATTACGCAAATGAAAATGACGAGAAGCTGTCATCTCACACCAGTGAGAACTGTGCCCAGGCAGAAGACCGGAAGTGGCCAGGTCCAGGCCGGGCTGTGAAGAATCGCTCCTGCTTCAGCCTCTGGGGGGCGGAAACCGTCACTTGTCACCTGTCACCTGTCCTCCCATTGCTCATCAGTTTGCTCGAGCGGGCGCCAGTGACGTCTCCATTCGTCCCTGTCGCGTGCTAGTGTAGCCCAATGGCGTCTGCTCGCTCCAGAAACACGAAGGGCCTCAAACCGTTCATTCAGGGTCGTGACGAAGAAGTCTGACCATCTTGTAGGTGGGCGGCCAGGCGTCCTTTTGCCGTCCCGTGGAATCCAGTCAGTAACGGTCTAGTCTAGCTGTCGTCTCCAAACCGCATTACGTGTCCATAACAATGATGGGCCTCCTTCCCCCTCGTTGGGAAACTGTCACCTTGTCAGAAATTAGAAGCTGACCTGTCATGTGATCGGGCAGTTCGCTCCCGAGTGCCGTGGAAAGAACACAGAGGGCTGGTCCAGAGCCGTCCGAGCACCAACACCATGATGCCACCTACAAGAGCCCAAAGCTGGGAACAACCCGTGTGCCCAGTCCAGCCGGGAGGGCTCCCAGCGGAATACTATGCAGCCATTAGAAAGGATGAGACCTTGTGGAGGCCATGGAGGCACCGTGTCGGGTGAAACGGAGTCAGAGCGAGGAGGCCGATGCCCGATGGGCTCCATTGTCTGTGGGGTGGGGTAAAATGGAATAAGGGAACAGGCAGGATCGGTGAGGAGAGACTCCTGGCCTTGGCCGATGGGGCTGTGATGACCAGGTCCAGGGGCAGTGGGGAGGGAAGGGCAGCAGGGGGCTGGTCATGGAGAGCCGTCAGACAGAGAGGGCCGCCCTCGGGACGAAGCAGTGGGAGGAGGAGCCCAAAGGCAGCAGACAGGAACCGCAGGAGGAGCCTGGCACTGGGCCACAGGGGCTGGGGGATGGACACTGGCCTGGCACTGGGGGCCTGGGGGACACTGGCCTGGGAGAGTCAGGCTGAGGGTCAGGAGGGCCACGGAGGACAGGTGCAGGGCAGCGGGCGCTGGTGAAGGGGCTGGTGTTGGAATAATGGAAGCAGGAAATTCAACCATAAATAGTCGTCGTAACTTTGTAATTTACAGTGACTTAATTAAAAAAAAAATAACCCTGAGCACTTCTGTAAGCTCATTGCCATGAATACCATAAATTTTGAACAAAAGCCTGGGTTATCTTGCATGGCTACAAACACAGCCTGCAAGTCAGACTGGGCTGAGCACTGGTTGCCGTCATTAGCTCTGCCGTCAATGAAGCCCCTCAAAGAAGCCACCTAAGCCCCTCAGTTTACACGGATGCAAAATAGGCTGACGGCAGTTACCCACAGGAGGGCTCCTGGAGTCAGCTCCACACCACAGGGAGACGCTGAGGGAGGGGTGGCTGTGTGTCAAGTGGCCTGGGAGTGTGCCACACCCCCTCAGGTGTGCCGTGGGCCCCTCACATATGCCGTGGGCACCCTCGGGTGTCCCGCGGGCCCTCAGGTGTGCTCCAGCCCTTTGTCTCCCGCCATCCGCCTGCTCTGGGCCCCTGTGTGGTGGCTGCTGACCTGGACAGTGGCCATGGACCTGGACAGCCCCACCCCCCCCCGCAAGGGGCTGTCCCGGAGGCCGACTCCATCCCTGGGACGTGGCACCGGGACAGCAGACCTCCCATGTGGGCATCGGGGATGGCGGCAGCAGAGGACCCGCCCGCCCCGAGCGCCCACTCTCCGTACAGGGGTGCGGGCACCCCGCAAGGCTGCCCTGGAGCCTGGGCCCAGCAGAGCATGTCCCGGGGGGCGGCCCATGTGGTGGGGGCCCCGTCTCTCATACTGACCATCAGTGCCGGCTGCCCGCCGGAGAGGATCCACTGGGCGGCAGCCCACCAGGGTGGGGACCTTTGCAGTCACACTGGGTGCTGCCCGGGGCCTGCTTCTGGCCCTGAGCTCGGGGCTTCTGGGGATGTGTGCCGGTCGGTCAGTGAGATAGGACCCCCGCAGCAGCACTTTGGCACGAGAAGCACTGAGAGGCTCTTGGCAGTGTCCCCCTGACGGTACCCCCAAACTGTCCAACAGGAGGAGTGGGGGGGCCGTGGGCCGCCTCTCGGCCCGTGCCCAGCCCGGGGAGTTTAGCTCCCAGCCAACTTCTGGCTTCCTCGAAGCAGGGGTGTTTGTTTGCATGTGATCCTCCGGGGGGAGAGCCTGGGGTCAGGCTCTCACCACACACACACCCCCCACAGAATACACACACCCATGAAGCACACACAGCACACGCACAACCACAAAATAGCACATACACCACACGGAGACCACACACACACACACTCGCAGACTACACACACTACACACAAACACACACCGCACATATCCCCTACACTCCCCCTACACCATGCACCCTACTCTCACCCCACACACCACATACACACCACACCCACACCATACACCATGCACCATACACCATACATACACACCACACACAGCACCACCCAGACTCACACACACACACACACACACACACACTACACACTCACTCACTCCTGAGCCCGAAGAGTAGTTCACGGAGGGATTCATGTCGAGCCTAAGTCGGGGGCCCTGGAGGGAGGCCAGGTTATTGCCCTGCGAGCAGCCTGCCCCCCTCAATCCCAACACCCCCCAGGGTCCCACGGGCACTGCCCCGGGAGACCCCGGAGCACAGAGATGCCGAGGGGGGCCCTAACACCTCCCCTGAGAGAACAGACCTTGGGGGGTGGGCGGAGACCACGGGAGTGCGGAGGAGAAGGATGCTGAGCTGCATGGTGGGCCTGGGACCCCACCCCTGAAGCCCCTTCTCCTGACCCATGCCAAGGGCTGCATCCTCGGCCGAGAGAACATGCTCGGGTTTCGTGAGGGGGCAGCCAGGAAAGTCCCGCACCGAAGGGCCTGCAGACGAGGAGGCTGGGGGGGGGGGCTGGGGGGGGGAGGGCGGCCCTCAGAGGGCCAGGCGGGGGCAGGGCCGGGGGCCTGCTGTTCCCCTGCCCTACTTTCTCCCGCAGACACAGACAGGGCATTTCTGCCGTAGCCCCAGTTCTGGGAAAGACCCCCGCGTCCACTCTGGCGGGAGTGATGGGTGGCGAGCATGTCCTTGTGCCTCCGTGGCCCTTGTTGCCCTCCGCCGACAGGAGCGCTCTGGCCGGCACAGTCAGCCCAAGCTCCGCAGCTGTGGACGCCAAGCCAAGCAACTGTGGAGCCCCAGTGAGCGCGCTGTGCCTCCCGGGGTGTGAGGACACGCTGGGCAGTCCCCTCCCGTGGGCTGGGGCGTCAGGGCCGCCGTCCTCCAGCGTCCTCCCCAGGGAGCATGTCTGTGGCAGGAGCCCGCGCCGCGCCTTCCTGAGTGCGCATCTCCGTCCCCTCTGTGCCCAGCAAAGCCATACCTGGACGCCTGGGGCTGCCCAGAGCTGGACACGGCCTCTCAAGCCCGGGTCTACACGGTAGCTTCTGATCCTCAGAGCTGCCATGTGCTTTGGGAAGCCAAGCCCCATGTTCCAGGGTCTTTGTCATGCACGAGTTAATTTAATCCTGTTCAAGTGATGGAACTGCCGTTAGACACATGCATGAAGACGGCCAACTGTGTCCACGGAGGTGCCCTTAGACGGTGTTCTCGGGCCAGCGTCCATCCCAGCAGCAATGAGCCCACCCAGCTCCCGTTCACCCACACAGGTGGCCGGCTAGGGGCAGGGCACAGCGATCCCGGCAGGGACCCACCCGGGGCCTTTGGGTGCGAGGACACGCGGAGACGCGTCCGCCCGCTCTCCTGTCAGGTGTGGGGGGTCTCGTCAACCTCATAAGCGACGCATAAGCGACGGGGGTCAGGGCGGGGCAGACACAGGGGGCAGACACAGGGGAAAGCAGTGAGTCTGGGACCCCGCAGGGCAGCACCGACCTCAGGCACAGATAACGTGTGGGACACCAGGGGCTGGTGGGGCCCTTGCGGGACGGAGCCTGGGCGGGGGGGGGGGGAAGAATACGGCAATGAGGCTCGGGGTCTTGCCAGGTCTTGGTCAAGGCCAGACAGCAGAAGGGGGGAGTGGTGAGACATTCACGTGTCAACTGAAGATTCAATTAGATTGGGATGTTTGATTTTTCTTTCCTTTTTTTTCTTTTTCTTTTTGCGTCACACCCGGCGACGCTCAGGGGTTCCTCCTGGCTCATGCACTCAGGAATTGCTCCTGGCGGTGCTCGGGGGACCCTATGGGATGCCGGGGATCGAACCCGGGTCAACCACGGCAAATGCCCTCCCCGCTGTGCTATCGCTCCAGCCCTGGATGTTGGATCTTTTGAGAAACTATTTTTGCTTGTTTAAAGGGGCGGGGTTCTGAGAAGGTTGGGAGACTCGTTTTACTCTCGAGACCCGGAAACCTCTCCACTAAAATGGCGAAGTCTGGGGGATTGTGGCAAGTTCATGCAGGGGTGGGGGGGTGGGGGAGTGAAGAACCAGCAAAGCAGACCCAGAACACAGCCCAGCAGAACCCTGGCCCGGCACCCGGGAGGCCCTGGGCTTCTGTCTAGAGCGAGGAGGGAGGACAGGAGGAGGAGGAGGGTTTCAGGTTTCCTGTTCTTGCCGTTGGTGGCAGAAGAGGAGAGAACAGAGAGGTCGAGCGTCTTCTGTCCAGCACCTCCCGCACGCGGTGGGCTCTGATGTTTCGGAAGGCACCGGAGAGTGGCTCTGTGTCACGGAGCTACAGGGACCAGCTCATCCCTGAGAAGCCGGCCGGCGCCCTGCTCAGGTCAGGAGACAGCTGGGCTTCCTGTGTGCGAACGGCCGCCTTGTCCTGGGCAGAGCAACACAGGTTCACTGGGCGTGGGGGTGGGGGCGTGGGCCCGACTCCCGGCCCACAGAGCAAACTCAGTCCCAGGTGGATGAACACGTCTCGGGGGTCTTACTAGTCCCGATAGCGCCACTCCCTGTCACAGTCAGAGACCGGATGAGCAGGTGAGCTACATCCAACCCTCTAACTCACCAGGCTCGAGTTTGCTCTTTCACTCCAAAAGGAACGACGGGACCAACCCCTGGGCCCGGGAGCGTAGAGGGGGTCGGCCTTGGTGCGCCCAGCCTGCTTCAGATCCCCGCACAGCGCACAGCGGCGTAGGGCACCCTCGGGTCCCTCCTGAGCAGAGAGCCGGGAGTCGCTCCCGAGCACTGCTGGTGAGTCTCAAGCCGTCGCCCAGACCAAAGGAACCAGGGCGCCCTTGGCCCGAGGAGCCACGCCCAGCACGACAGCTCCCCCTCCTCCAGCCCAAGGCTCTCCGGCTCTCTGCCTCTCCTGCAGCTGGGAGCTTCTCCCACTCCGCCTTGCCAGCCGAGGGTGGCAACCACGGCTCCGACCAGCTGGAGCGAGCGGAAGAGCAGCACCGGCCAGAACTTTCTTCAAAGCAAAATTTCGCCCCCAAACTGCTTCTGGCCGACTGATGCTTGGGTCTCCCTGGCGAGGTGCAGGCTTTGAAGCGAAGGGCGGGCGGGGGAGGTGCCGGTGGACACTGGGATCTGATGAGGCCGACACCTTGGCCGCTGGCTGTGTTGCCTCCCTGGCCTCGAAGCTCCCCTTTAAATCGTGACTGGTAGGGGAGGGGGCGGAGAGACGGGGCTGGGAGAGGGCACTAGCCCTGCGGCGCTGGGCTTTGTCCTCGCTGGCCGGAGGAGAGGACACACTCCTCCGGAGGGTCAGCAGGGCCGTGGGCAGACTCCCCCAGCGAAGTGCCCACTCGGGGTGCAGAGGCGGATGGGGGAAGAATCCTGCAGCCTGGATTGGTTGAGACGAAGACGCGGTGTACCTAGAAAGAGTCCCAACAGGCCCATCCCTTCACCTAGTTTTGGGTTTTCTGGGGGAGGCGCTCACCTGGCAGTGCTCAGGGCGACATAGGGCGCTGGGCTACATTCTGAGCTCTTGGGTCCTCCTGGCAGCGCATCGGGCGCTGGGATTTGATCCCGTGTCAGCCGCATGCAAGGCTAGTGGAATTTTGTGAAGTGGGATTTTTTCTTTCTTTTTGGGTGATGCACAGGGGTTACTTTTGACTCATGCACTAATCGCTCCCAGCGGTGCTCAGGGGACCCGATGGGATGCTGGGGATCAAACCCGGGTCGGCTGCGTGCAAGGCGAACGCCCTCCCGGCTATGCTATTGCTCCAGCCCCGGGATTCCTTTTTAATGAGATATTTGCTGTATATATTTAAAAAACAGATAAATGAAAGAATCTCCAGCTCACTGCTCTGCATCAAATCCTCCTGATCTTTTGGTGCTCTTGTGATTAAGGACGTTCACACACAATATGAAATGGGAATCTAGAAATCAAATTCCAGGAAAGAGAAGATTTAATGCCAGGCATTCATCTGGAAAACTTGATTTCCTCCTCATTTGGCTTGAGTCGGGAGGGGGGTCATTTAATGCCCGAGAGCTATAGCGAACACGGTCAGAAAAAAGAATACCAGGGCTTCGCTCCAGGGGCCTCGGTGGGGGGAGTGGGGAGGGAAGACTCGGGCTGGGGTCCACCCGGGGCCCCGAGCATGCCAGGCCAGGCCAGGCCCCTCCCAGGGAGAAGCCAAACCTCAGTCAAGATGGGTCAGAGCACGAGGCAGGTGTTTATGAAGGGCAGGTGGTCAGCACCTGGCCAGAAGGATCCACGTTAGTCCCCCTCACACGCAGGTAAGGGGGCGCGCAGCTGTGAGAAAGCTCGGAGGGCTGCCTGGGGGCGGTGTGGAGGGGACTCGCAGCCTGCGTCTACACGGCAGCGTGCGGGGAGGGGGTTTCTCACAGCTGTCTGTTCTGTCTGGTTCATTCGTCGTGCCCAGCCTGCTCCGTGCGCCCCCCTCCCCGACCGTCCAGTCTGACGTTGGGTCTGCCTGGTCCGTGGGCTCCATCCAGCCTGTCTCACGGGTCCATTCCCCCCCCCCCCCATCGCCTCTCTCGGACTAACCGACTCTCCCACCATCCACCCCCAGTTCCTGCCTCCCAGCACTTTCTTTCCTTTCTGGATTTGTTAGGAGTTTATTTACGGCGGGGCTGGAGCGATAGCACAGCGGTAGGGCGTTGGCCTTGCACGCAGCCAGCCCGACCAACCGGGGTTCGATTCCTCCGCCCCTCTCGGAGAGCCCGGCAAGCTACCGAGAGGATCTCGCCCGCACGGCAGAGCCTGGCCAGCTCCCTGTGACGTATTCGATATGCCAGACACAGGAACAACAAAGTCTCCAATGGAGGCGTTAGTGGGCCCGCTCGAGCAAATCGATGAACAACGGGAGGACAGTGAATAACAGTGACAGTATTTAGATCAATAATTTCTACAAATGGTCCATAAACACTTAAAAGGATATGTTTCATATTATAAAGCTCACCATGTGGTTAGAAGATTACAGTCATACAGTTCTGTTTACTGAGTTTCTAACTTTATGTAACAGTGCCTGTGGGAGGCGGGGTTTGGGCCACAACGCTCTGGAGACACGCCTGGATGCCTGGACCCCTGGTGACAGGGCCAGGGCCAGAGCCAGAGGGCAAGGCAAGACCCAACCCTCCAGCGGCCAGGCCCCCCGATGCGCATCTTTAAAGACTGTCATGGCCATCTGTCCAAAACAACCCCAAATTAATCTCCATTCTCTTTTTCTTTCTTTCTTTCTTTCTTTCTTTCTTTCTTTCTTTCTTTCTTTCTTTCTTTCTCTTTCCTTCCTTTCTTTCTTTCCTTCTTTCTTTCCTCCTCCCTTCCTTCCTCCCTTCCTTTTTTCCTTCCTTCCTTTCTTCCTTTTTTCCTTCCTTTCTCCTTCCTTCCTTCCTTCCTTCCTTCCTTCCTTCCTTCCTTCCTTCCTTCCTTTGGTAGGTTTGGGAGTGCTTGATGGAATTTTTTTTTTTCTTTTTGGGTCACACCCAGCATTGCACAGGGTTTACTCCTGGCTCTTGCAACTCAGGAATGACTCCTGGCGGTGCTCGGGGGACCCTATGGGATGCTGGAAATCGAACCTGGGTTGGCTGCGTGCAAGGCCAACGCCCTCCCCGCTGTGCTATCGCTCCAGCCCCTGGAATTTCTTTTTTAAAAAAATCATTTAATTGAAGCACCGTGAAACACACAGCTGCAAAATCGTTCACGATCGGGTTCCAGTCCTGCAATGTTTCATCCTTCCCAGGGTCCGTTTCCCACCACCAACATCCCCACTCCCCCCCCACCCACACCCACCCCGCCTCTATGGCAGACATGACCTCTCTCTCCCCCCTCCCCTCTCTCCTCTCTGTCCTCTCTCTCTTCCCTCTCTCCTCTCTCTCTCTCTCTCTCTCTCCTTTGGGGCGTTATGCTTTGCAATACAGATGCTGAACGGTCATCGGTATGAATAACCTTTCTTCACCCACTTTCAGCGCTCAGTTCTCGTCCAAAGTGATCAACTCTTATGCAGCTGCGATGCCATTTCTTTGGTGTATCTTGTGTCCGTAAACTCCTCTTTGCCTTATTTCCTGGTTTGACCTCAAACGTGTCCGTGTCTGTTCCTTTCATTGTTGTGCTTCGCGTGTTCATCTCAAGTTCACGCGTCACTTTGGAAGACTCTTGGCGCTGGGGGCCTGGGCGTGGCTCAGTGGCAAGACCACCAGCCTGGTCAGCAGGAGGCGGCAGGATCGGTGCCAATTGTGGCCCCGTGGGCTGTGCCCCTCGGGAGCCCCCGCCCCGAGTGGGAAGCAGGGTCAGGCCCCACCAGCGCCCACCAGCTCCCCGGCGAAAGCGTCGCACTGGGGCGTCAGGACTGGAACTGAGCCCCGGGAGCATTGCCGTGGACAGCACCGCACCCGCGGGCACGCCAGCCTCAGGGACTCTGTGTGTGCCCCGACGGGCGTGACTCGACCCACCACGACTGCAAGGGGAAGGGAGAGGGGAAGCGCAGAAGGCCTCCACAGCCCCGGCTCCCCTCGGCTCCCTCCCTCCCTCCCTCCCACTGAACCCCCACCCCACCGCCCGGGGCCAAGCTGCTGCTGCTCATCAGTTAAACGCCTCGCTCTGTAATCACTGTTCCCTTCCCGGCCCCGTTCCCTCGGTCCAGCGGGAGCTTCCTCACAGGCACCTGTGCTCCGGGTCTGTCCAGACAACACAGGGTAAGCTGCCAGTCCCTCCGTCGGTGCCACTGGCCCGGCCGCTCTCCATTTGGGCCTGTTTTCCCTGACGGTCTGCTAAGTCCACCTTCACCTGTGTGCGACTTACAGACCGGCGGCCGCACTCACCACCCCTCAACCCCCACTGCCAGCTGCGGCCATGCCAGGGGCCCAGCTCCACTGCCCACGAGTCAGCTCTGGGAGATGACAGGCCAACTGCTGAAAACTCCAGGTACACCGGCCTTCAGGCTGAGAAGTCTGGGGTCTTCTGGAGTGGGGCCGGCAGCCCCCCACACCCCCCGACTGCAGCCGGGTAAGCTCACAGCCCTGTTAACTCTTCTGGCGTTTGTGCAGGGCACGCGGGCATGTGTAGCCATAGGACACCGTCACACTCTAAGGACTGGGCTCCAGCAGGAGTGCCCAGAACTAGCAGAGAGCAGCAGGGAAGCCGACTAAGCTCCACCCACAAGAACAGGCACGCAGAGGCTCAACTCCCAGCGAACAGCACAGTGTGGCAAGCCCCGGTGAACCCTTAGGCGAGGACTTCATGTCCCCCCGCAGTGGGACAGAACGATTTCCACACATTTTCTTTCACTGAAGTATTTTTGAGGACTCCATTAGCCATTTGCTTGTCACAAGCAGCATACAAGAAATGACTTGTGCCTGCTGAGGGGGCAGGCTTGGGGTGGGAGTGATTGGAAAAGACGGGGCCAGCAGTGGAAGGAAGGTGACTCTGGCTGCTGTGGGAATGGCGAATGCCTGTGACAAAGGCATCAGGGGGACTTTGTAAAGAGCAGTGAAAAATACAGAAAGAAAACAAACCCAGGCACCCCAGTGGGACTAGACGTTGCCTTCCACTGCGGACACGCACTCAAAATCTTGACATCCAAGGGTGGGCAGCTGCTGTTCCGCTGGACTGTGAGTGGCCAGGAGGGAAAGAGCCAGTCTCGGGCCCTTCCTGCTTGGGATCCCGCTGTTCTGCGAGTTTCCTTTGTTCTTCCCCAGATTCTGTTGCTTTCTCAGGAAGGAGGAACTCGCTTCCCTTCCCAGCCCAGCACGTTGGAATTTACCCCTAAACATCCTCCCCAGAAGGAAGAGGGCAGCCTGGGGGGAGCCAGGGGGCACCCGCCCACCCGCCCGCCCGCCCGCCCGCCCGCCCGCCGCTCTGTTGAACGGCAGGGACTTGCTGCCCTCCCTCCCACCTCCCTCCATGCAGTTCAAAGCTAGTTCTAGACCCAAGGGGAGCGGGACTTTGGAAGCAGCGAGTGGCAGGCCTTGGGGAAGGGGCTGAAGACAGAGGCTTTGAGAGCAGGTCCGCTGCCTGACGACGGACGCAGGGTGTCTGCAGGCGGGAGTGCTGGCGCTCTGGGATTGGCGCAAACGTGGAGGGTCCGTCTCCCGGACAGAGTCAACTCCGGGCAGGTGGGGGTGGGGAACTGAGACGGGGATGGGTCGTGGGAGCTGGTGCTTCGAGGCCCTGTCACGCGTCCTGGGCACGGTCACAGCACTTCAGACCCGTGAGCGTGTGTTTCCCTCCCCCCACCATCCCGCCCCGGCAGTCCCAGAGCATTATGATTCCTGGTTTGTGTTCAGGGAAACTGAGGCATAGAGAGGGCAAGACACTTGCCTGAGGTGGAGCAGCTAGAAACAATGTGGCTGAGGCACTTGTGAGGAGGCGACATCTGAGGGCACAATGGGGTCATTCCCCCTGACCTGGCCTTTGAGGGTCTGTGGACAGCTGTCAGACACTCACTAGGCACACACTAGGTCCATGTGAACAGCTGCCAGGCACACACTAGGTCCATGTAGGAAGCATCAGACACACACTAGATCCACGTAGACAGCTGTCAGCACACACTAGGTCCCCGTGGGCAGCTGTCAGACACACACTAGACACACACTAGGTCCGCGTGGGCAGCTGTCACTCACTAGACACACACTAGGTCCGCGTGGGCAGCTGCCAGGCACACACTAGGTCTGCGTGTCATCTGTCTCTCCCTCAGGGGGAGGTGTGCGTGTGGGAGGCAGGCCGGCAGGAGAGGTGGCACGAAGTCCCAAGCACAGGCTTTGCAAAGAAAGAAAAGAAAAGAAATGGTGCTTTGTCTACACAATGGTACACAACTCAGTGTTAGAGAGAAGGAAGCCTCGCACTTCGCTGCACCGCAGAGCGGCAGGGGGACACGTGGGTGAAATCAGCGAGAAGGAGGAAGACAAAGGCGGACAGCCCCAGCCACAGGTGGGGACAAGAAACAAAGCCAAGCCACGAGCACTGTTCCGGCCAACAAACCCTCATGCTGACCGGTGAGGCCAGCAGGGGGCAGGGGAGACTACAGACGTCCGTCCAGCGGGTGGGGGTTGCCGAGGTAACACCTAGACTGCCCCCACGGCAGATTTGCGGATGCTGGACCCCACAGCCCCCCACGGGTCGCTCCCTGCCCAGCCAGTGCCAGGACCCGAGACGTTCCTCAGCCCGGGGCCGCGGGAGCCCTTTGGCAGGTCCTGGCATGGCTGAATCCCAAGGGGCCTGGTGTTTCTCCACCCGGGGACCGAGTGATTGGCCGGGGCGTGAGCGTCCACGAATGTGTCTTGCAAAACCAGAGCCGTGTGGCAAGCTGTGAAGACGCCTTTCTTCTTCCCGAGGGACCGAGCCACTGTTTGTTCCCATGGTGGGTTGGAGAGAGCCAGGCACCAGCACACCCAGTCGCAGCGCCATCCTGGGGCCCGGAACAGGGCTGGGGGCCGGGGGGGGGGGGGAGGACGGTTGACCTCCTCCCCTCTCCTGACCTTGGGCTTCCACAGCCCCGACGGCCAAGTTTTGCAAGTGCTTTATCTCTCTTGGGTATTTGCCCTTTGTCAGATGTGTGAGGAGCAAATACTTTCTCCCCATCTGTAGGATGTCATCTTATTCCAGTCATCATTTCTTTGGCCCCGCAAAAGCGTCTTCATTCGGGGCTGGAGTGATAGCACAACAGGTAGGGCGTTTGCCTTGCATGCGGCCGACCAGGGTTCGATTCCCAGCATCCCATATGGTACCCTAAGCACCACCAGGAGTAATTTCTGTACAGAACCAGGAGTAACCCCTGTGCATTGCCAGGTGTGACGCAAAAAGAAAAAAAAAGCGTCTTAATTGAACGTAGTCCCGTTTGATTGTTTTTGTGTGATTGGCCAATGGCGCTGAGTCCTTAGGTGCCTCTCACGTCAATCCTGTGAAGTCCGCTTACATCCCCCTCCATCTCCCTCCACCTAATTTGTGGATTTTGGGTCCAATTGTGAGCTCTTTGGTCCATCTTGAATTAACCCTCGTGCACAGAGGGAGATAGGAATGTGGTCTCTCTTCTTTTTTCTTTCTTCTCTTTTTTGCACGTGGCTATCCAGTTTTTCCTGCCCTGTCTGTGGAAGAAACTCCTTGCTCCACTTCATACACCTAGAACATGTGTCAAACACACTGGTGGTGGGTGTGGGGTTGGAATACTGTCTGCCTAAGAATATTGCATGTGATAGCTGCATCACAAATCATGACCCCTACATTTAAAAAGTGAAAATAAATAGACAAATGCACACGCTGGGGAAGAGAGGGCCGCGTCTGCCTTCCCTGGGGTGAGGAGATTTTCTCTTCCGACACTCACCACTGCAGTCTGTACCCAAGGGGACCACTTTGGCACCACAGGGGACATGGGGGAACCCTTGATGACATCATCTTTGGTGACGAAGAAATTGCTCTTGGCTACTTCTCTCAATGGCCGGGGGAGATATCTGAAGACATTTTAAGGGGCCATGAGAGGCCTAGCCGTCCGGCAGCAGAGTCAGATGCCGTCCGTTCCCATGGTGGGTGAAGCTCTTCCTGCTCCACTTGTCAGCGCCTTCCAGGGACCAAAGCCTGAGAGCCTGTGCAGGCACCGCCAGCCTTTGGGCTTTGAAGAGCAGACACGTGTCCGTTGGCGGAGCCGCCGAAGAAGTTTGCTCCCAGCTGGACTGTCGGGGTAGGGTGGGAGCCGACCCCATCCAGGGGCATTTAGAGAGTCACACCACTCACGGGACACACAACGCTGGCCAATCAAAAATCGTGATCAACTTAATATAAATGGGTGGCGCTCTGAAAACATCCTGGGTTTGTTGACTTTGGGTTGGAAAGACCTTCCCTCCAAGACCCGCCCCTTCCCCCTCACTCTTGTTCACCCCTGTTTTCTGCTGCTCCGAGACTCATCGTATATTCCGATGTTGGCGGGAGGAGTGCCGAGTGAGAGTGGGTGGGGAGACAGAGACAGAGACCCAAGAGGCAGAGAGTCCTGCTCCCGAGGGGAGAGAGCTGAGTGGCTTCTGGGCTGGGACTTCATACGGACCTCCTCCGGGTTGCCTTGGCTGACAGAGAAGCGACTGGGGTGTGTCACCGAGGAGCTGGGAGCTTCTGACGTCCTTCCAGGCTCTGCCCGTGCTCTGGTTCTCTGCCCCTCAGGACCGGCCTTCTCTGGGGTCTGCGGCATCCGTTAGAATTTGATCAGCCTCAGTCTTTACATCCACAAGGGGGGACCAGCTCACGATGTGGGGGCTACTCTAGGGCTGCTGACCGGGGAACTTCTTTGGATCCCACGTGGTTTGACGACTTCCCGAGGACTCACTGCCAGGTGCCCTCTCAACCCACCCACCCCAGGCACATGCCGGGTTCTCCATCTAGATCATGCCATAGTGCCACCTACCTGCCGTTCCAAAGAGCCTTGAAACCAGCAAGCGTGGTCGCTGCGGCTCTGGGGAACTGGGACTAGGGGTTGGGTGCTGGCCTAGGGTGTTTATCCGCCAAGATGCATCACCTGAGGCTTTCCCTGGGGCAGGAGAATCTGCTCCTGAGAGCACCTCCCTGACCGGACACGACTTCCTCGGTTGGTCCCTGTTTTTTTTTTTAATTATTTTTCTATTTTTATTAGTGAGACACCATGAGGAACAGTTGCAGACTTACCAGTTTTTGTGCTTGGGTTTCAGTTATATAATGATGGAGTCCCCATCCCTCCACCAGTGCCCATTCTCCACCACCACGGATCCCAGTATCCCTCCCACCCCCCATCCCTCCCATCCCTCCCCGCCTCTGTGGCAGGGCATTCCCTTCTGTTCTCTCTCTCTCTCCTTTTGGGTGCTGTGGTTTGCAAAAGAGGCATTGAGTGTCAATCATGTTTGATCTATAGTCTACTTTCAGCATCCTCCCATCCTGGGAGGATCCTCCCAACACCCTTTACTTGATACTCCCTTCTCTGTCTGAACTGTCTTTTCCCCTAGCATGTGTGGCTGGCCTCCAAGCCATGGAGTGAACCTCCTGGTACTTATCTCGGCTATTCTTGGGT